>VRLP01007657.1:0-20604 GCA_009660295.1 Lophius piscatorius | reverse complement strand
TATAAGTGTGTAGATGTGTATATATGTAAGTGTGTATATGTGTATATATGTAAGTGTGTATATATAAGTGTGTATGTAAGTGTGTATATATAAGTGTGTATATGTATATATGTATATATAAGTGTGTAGATGTGTATATATGTAAGTGTGTAGATGTGTATATATGTAAGTGTGTATATGTGTATATATGTAAGTGTGTATATATAAGTGTGTGTGTAAGTGTGTATATATAAGTGTGTGTGTGTGTGTGTGAGAGAGTTAGCACACTGACTGGTGCCTTTTTTTAAATATTTACTGTATTCATGTTATTTTTGTATTTTTGACAGTAATTGCTGCACGTTTGTGTTTAAATAAATCTCATGGCTCTCGTCAGGTCCAGTTTGTGTTTACGGCCACAGTGGGGCAACAGAAGCTCGTGGTTCAACCAGAACTTGGTTCCGTTTTTCTTTCACAGGTCTGTTGTGAACTTGGAACTCTTTACCGGAAAACTCTGCGGAGAGAATCAATGATCACTGACAGGAACACGGACGCCAGCTGATCCTGAAGGTTCAGAGCAGAAAGGTTCGGAGGTACTGGTTCCGTCTCAGTGGGCCCGAATGAAAGGATCATGTTGGAGAACAAATAAAAGAATGGCTCAGGAGATGAAATCTCTGATATTGCTCATGTAATCTGACCTTCACTGCTCCACCAGAATTATTGGCATCCGTTTGAAAAATTCTAATAAAAATAATAATAATACATTTCATTTATAACACTTTCCACTTGCATCAAATCACAACGTGCTAAAATTAGTAAAATGAGATGCAAAATTGTCTTTATTAGCTGTAGCTTTGATCTTAAATTCAAATTATTCACATAAATCAAACTTCAAACTCAAATAAATATATTAAAAAAATAACGACATTCTTAATATTAACTAAATATTTTTCTTTAAACATGTGAGCCTCAATCATTGGCATACTGGATTTAATATGTAGCCCCGCCCCCTTTTACCTCAATAACAGCTGAGTCTCCTTTTGTGGTCTGTGATGAGGTCTGAGGACACATGGAGAAGATCTGAGACCATTCCTCCATACAGAACCTCTCCACCTCCTTCAGGTTCTGAGGTCCACGCTGGTGGACTCTCCTCTGCAGCACATCCCACAGATGTTCTGGTGGGTTTGGGTCAGCTGACTGGGATGGCCATGGCAGAACCTGTATTCTGTGATGGGGTCAGGGTTACGCAGCAGAACGTCGCTGCTCTCTGATGATCCGCCTCCATCACCAGAAACAGGAACTCTGTATCTCAGCCAGCCTGTTCAGGGTCACATCAGGCTAAACAACAGATAGTGGCTTTATAACGGTCTCCAAGAGCCAAGATCCAGGCCTGCAGCAAACCCTTAATCTTTAACCTTTGCCTCTTCTTGAAGTATAGAGCCGGAGTCAGAAGAACAATCGTGTCTGTTTACAGCCTGAGATCATTTGCTGTTTTTTTCCCTACATGGGATTCAAAACAAAACATGAACAGCTGCTTGGATACATTCTAGAGAATGTATCCCATTATATATATCCCACTCAGAGAAAACCCATTTTATCATGAACCCACTCTCAGATGATGTAATACCATAAATATTAGACCCCCTTTATTGTGTGTCTAATACTAAATTTAAGGTAAGTTAAAAGAAAGGCAGCCTTAACATAAAATAGAAGTTTCAAAGGATAAATACATTTATTCAATCATAAAGGTTCTGTAGATCTAGCTGGACTGAGGTGAAAGAGTATTTTCAGCTAAAAAACAGAAAGAACCAGGCGGCAGTAATGAGCAGCAGAGAACCTGAGGACTGACAGGGCACCGACAGGGCAGCAAGGTGAAAGGCCGTCTGTGTGAAGTGGAGAGCAGAGGAGGACATACTTCACTCTCCTCCTCTGGAGGCGGGATCTATTAGATCCATTTAATGGATTTCAACCTGCTTCTTTTTTTAATGCTGATTTGCTATTGGCCAAAATGCAGGGAGTGATGCTCCAAGGAGGAAGTCCTCCCGAGCCAATCAACAACCAGAATTCAAGATTGACAGGATGTTGGTCCAACGAGTATCTCCACATTTCCTCTTCAGTTCTCCACCACTGTGAGGCGCTAGAGTGAGAGAAGCTGGTGGTGGAAGAGAGACTGATTCACTGACAACTATTTAAAATAAAACTATATAACATATTTTATAAAGGCCTTGTTCAAATAGACTTCAGCTTTAGCAGTTAGCCCAAAACCCTGAACCCCCGAGAGTTTATGACACATGCTTTTACTTTGAAAATCCACAATAATGAAACTCCTAGGTGACAAAGTGTAACAAGAGGACCAGTCAAACTTTAATTTCTCATCAAGTGTGAACACTCACAACACACGGGCCAACACAACCTCCGCTCCACTCCTTCAAAATAACAGCACTTAGAATATAAACTGCTAAACTGCCCGGTAACAGAAACCTAAAATCACTCGGTGTATTTCCTGAGGACAAAAGCATAAAAATAGATTCGATGTTTGTGAGGTTACAGTGGAATTTAAAATGTGGTGTCGTGAATATCATTCATTAATGCCTCGTCTGGTTAAAGAGAGCGTTTATGCGATTTAAGGAAATAAATTGTCCCCAACGTTTTTTAAACTCACCAATGTTCTAACTGCCTGATTTTACTTCATCTTCTTGAGATGTTTTTTTATTCTGGGCCCACCATGTGAAGCACTTTCTCTCTTTGTTTATGAAAAACACGATATAAATAAAGCATATCATTATCGTACAGTAAAGTATCTGTGAAGTGAAAAGTAACTCCACAAACGCCGACCACGGAGATACGACACATATAAAATCAAGATTTAGAGCGCCTGAACGGTGAACTGGACAGGGGATTAAGGAGAGCTGGGTCCTGCTGCAGGAGGACACACCATGTGACGGCGCTCAGAAAGACGTCATCTGGATAACCACAAAGAAGAGTTTTCTTCACTCTCAATATAATTAAACTTTGTTTATCAAGAATAATGATATACAGTAAAATCCTAATTTTCAGTTTTGGTTGAGAAAAGAAAATACAGAAATTGACAGTAAAAGAAACTCAACCAGTGACACGCGTCACATTCCAGTGCTGAACCGAGGGGAACCATCAGGTCCAAAGTCTCTCCTCCGAGCATTTTCAAATACTTTCTGCTGTTTTTATTCTTTCTACAGTTACACTCTGGTAGTATCGTTTTCTCCGGGGTCACAGCAGGTAGGAGAGTATTTACAGCAACAATCCTGTTTTGGGGCCCTTTGAATCCGCACAAAGATCTCTGAAGTGAAGGACACTGAACTCAAAAGAAGAAGAAGGAGAGACTGGACCGATAATCATCTGAACTGGACTTTGAAGAGCTGAAGGCTGCGTGACAGTCCAGCGTCACAGATGTCCGTTTTCGAAATAAAAACCACAATCAGATCATTTAGAGTTGAATTCTTTGGAATGTTGTAGGAGAGTAATGGATCTCCCAGAACAAACGAACAAACATTGTCGTGTTAGGGGTTCCTGAATCCCTCTGGGGGCCCGGTTGACTCTTTAATGAAACCAGACCTTTACTAGAAGATGCTTCCTGCTGGTATTCCTCTTCTTCTACAGTCGCTGTGCTCCACTCGGTTTTGGTATTTTGTGTCGAATAAGGCTTCCATTTGTACAGGAGCATCACATCTACTATGGGATGGTTCTGGGTTCTGGTGATATTACTCCCAGTGGCCACTAGGGGGTCGGATCGAACCCTCATCCCTGCATCAACATTCAGAGACGGTGATCTGCTGAGGTTCTGGCCTCTAAGAAGCCCGTCGGGTCAAAGTGAGAAAATATTTATCATTATTGAACAAAGAACGGTTGAAATTATGTCATCAAAATAAATGTAATTTTTACATGAGATTAAAAAACATAAATATGAAATTTTAGCCTTAAGTGTTCTTTGTTTGTTTTGTTTTTTGAATCAAAGTCTGAAGTGTGAGGTGGAGGAGAACCGCCACCTCACAGCCCAGTCCTAAGAGGTGGAGCTTCTACCGTCAGGGTATAGACGTGTTCTGGGTGAGATACTCTGGCTAAGAACGGAGACGCTTTATAGTACGATGTGACACAGAGGTAAGTCTTCAGGAATCTCTGTTCTGGGTTCGGGCTTACAAATGTTCAAATCAAAACTTCCTGATGTCCTTAAAGGTTCTTGATGTGGTCTGGTGAGAATGACTAATGATAGAGGAAAGAAGACGAAGAGGATTGGATTAAGTAGTACTTAATACTACAAAAAAAACGACAATGGCGATGATGAAGCACAGGCCGAGTCCCAGAGCCACGTGATTCAGTGACCGGGCGGTCTTGCTGTTCTGCTCCGCCTTCAACTGGTCCCCATTAGCTTTGGCTGCTCGGGTCTGAGGATTAAATACAAAAAAAAAAAAAGTTTAATTAGACATGAGTCAAAATGTAAAATGTCAAGTGAAAAGTAGACAAACATCACATTCTGAAGGTACTTCCTGTTTGGAAGAGGAGACTTCCTCGTGAGGACCTCTGGAGTGACAGAGAAGCACGTTAGAGTGGTCCAGGATATATATAATGGGGTGGGACTGCACCAAGGATGGGCTCTGAGCCCCTTCTTGTTTGCTATGGTGAAGGAAAGGGTGACAGAGGAGGTCTCCATGGACTATGATGTTGGTGGAGGACATTGTGATCTGTAGTGAGAGCAGGTGGAGGAGAACCTGGAGAGGTGGAGGTATGCGTTGGAGAGAAGAGGAATGAAGGTCATTGGCAGCGAGACAGAATACATGTGTGTGAATGAAAGGGAGGCAGGAGGAGGTGATGATGGAGGAGTAGAGGTGGGGAAGCGAGTGCAGGCATGGTGGAGTGGGTGGAGAAGAGTGTGAGGAGTTATCTGGGACAGAAGAGGAGCAGCAGGAGTGAAGGGAAAGGTTTCCAAGATGGAGGTGAGAGCAGTTCTGCTGGATGGTTTAGAGACGGTGGTTCTGACCCGAAGACAGGAGGCAGAGATGAAGATGTTCAGATGTTCTCTGGGAGTGAGGAGGAAGGACAGGATTAGAAAGGAGACATCAGAGGGACAGTCCAGGTGAGACGTCCTGGAGACAAAGTCAGAGAGGAGAGATTGAGATGGTTCTGACCCGTGAAGAGGAGGGATAGTGGATCTACTGGTAGAAGGATGCTGGAGATGGAGCTGCAGGCAGGAGAAGAAGGGGAGCAAAGAGGAGGTTTCTGGAGGTGGTGAGAGAGGACATACAGTTGGTTGTTGTGACAGAGGTAGATGCAGAGGACAGAGGGAGATGGAGACAGATGATCCGCTGAGGAGACGCCTGAAGGAAACAGACCAGAGAAGAAGAGATGGATCCAGAGGACATCTAAAATAATAATGAGTGTGAACTGTTCCTTTAAAAGATCCGTTCCCTTATCTGCATGACAGAAGGTAAGTCAATGTTTGTTTGGTTGCTGGTGGGTGGAGGTTCAGTCAGCTGATGAACAGGTGTCGTCTCAGCTGCAGGTCCGGTTCCTGGGTCACTGTGGAAAAATGATCGGTGCCACTGGACAGAACCGGTTGGGGTTGGAGAACCTCTACTACCGGTTTGAGGTGCATCACGGCATAAAAAGATCCACTAGATGAAAGAAACTTGATACAAAACCAAAGGGTTGAGGCAGTAACAGTGAGCTCGTGTAATTAAAATTAAAACTATTTTTATTAAATACACAATCCCTGATAAATCTTATGATTAATTATGATTCATTTAATTATGAATAATTATTATTCATTTAATTATGAACGAATTATGATTCATTTAATTATGAACGAATTATGATTCATTTAATTATGAATGAATCATTATTCATTTAATTATGAATAATTATTATTCATTTAATTATGAATGAATTATGAATAATGACCTCGTGTCTAGAAGAAATCGTTTTCCTTTCTTTGTTTTACTGGTGAGGACGTTCACTGGTCACAGTGTTCTGAACCTTTTTTTAAATTGTGGACCTCTAACAAGTTTTTTTTTATTTTTTTATTTTTTTACTGAATTCCACCGTTGGGTTTGATTCAATATTTATAAATATATGTTATTATATTATATTTGTGTGTCATGTATGTTTCCGTCAAAGTATTCTGCTGCGGTTCTGAATGATGTTGTTCTGAATGAAGTAACAGAATTTGAGGAAATCCCCTGACGTTTTCTGCTGGAGCAGCAGAACCTCTGCTCTTGCTCTGAACATTTCACTATACCGACATTAACCGACATCTTATTGCTGGAAAAGCAGAAGTGAAACCGTCTGCGGTGAGAGAAGGAGTGAGGTGGAGTGGGTGGAGACGCAGCGGAGAGCAGAACTGAACCAAGCTGCTGACGGAGACGACGGAGCATATGACAAAAACCAGAAACCGTCAGACCAACGGAGACGGATTTTCATGCTGTCTCACTTTTCTAAAGTCTGGATTTATCCAACGGCTGACTAGTATACTAGTATACTAGTATACTAGTATACTAGTATACTAGTATACGATACATATCAATAAATACATTTGACCTATATTTCATACAACATATAGGCCTCATAAATATGACAGGAAACAGAAGTATCTGATCTCAGCAGCCGGTTTGTTCTGGTTTCAAACGCAGTTCAGTCGGGCTCACTGCTGAAAAGAGGAATGAACCGGGTCACAGATCAGTACTTCTACACAGAAGTACACCGATTCGTGTACTTCTACACTGAAATACACTGGTTTGTGTACTTCTAGACTGCAGTACACTGGTTTGTGTACTTGTACACTGAAGTACACTGATTCGTGTACTTCTACACTGAATTACACTGGTTTGTGTACTTCTACACTGAATTACACTGGTTTGTGTACTTCTAGACTGAAGTACACTGGTTTGTGTACTTCTACACTGAAGTACACTGGTTTGTCTACTTGTACACTGAAGTACACTGATTCGTGTACTTCTAGACTGAATTACACTGGTTTGTGTACTTCTAGACTGAAGTACACTGGTTTGTGTACTTCTACACTGAAGTACACTGGTTTGTCTACTTGTACACTGAAGTACACTGATTCGTGTACTTCTACACTGAATTACACTGATTCGTGTACTTCTACACTGAATTACACTGATTCGTGTACTTCTACACTGAAAGTACACACAAAGTACTCATCCATCCAATCACCTGTGTCTAACTGAACTTTCTAGGGCTGTTAAGTTGGAGTTGTGAGTATTCAATCCCTCATCTAGATGGGATTATGAAATCACACACACACACACACACACGCACACACACACACACACACACACACACACACACACACACACACACACACACACACACACACTCTTTCATCTTCTTTGATCCAGTGGACCCAAATCAGGGTCGGTCCGGTTTTCAGCAGGATTCACTTTGTTTGATTGGGACTAAATATGAATGTTCAGCTGGATGAAAGGAGGACTCTTGAGGATCCAGCTGCTGTGCTGCTGTTTGTGAGGGGAGGTTCTGGTGTGGTTCGGGTTGGTGTTTGGCGTCCATGCAGGGATCTTTTACATGTGTGTGCTTGTTAAACGTGTTTTACCGGTTTGGAGGGAGGGGCAGAAAGTCAGAGTCTGGTTTGCAGGGAACTCTGCAGGAAGGGGAAGTTAAGTCAGTCATGGTGTTGAAGCCTGAGGACCGACTTATCATTTAAAAAAATAGCCTACATTCATCTCATTCCCTCCAGTGGAATGAACCGGGTCACTAAGAAAACACAACAAGAACTCATTCCTTCAACCACAAAAGTACTTCTGGGAACCTGTGATTACTGACAAAACTGATTCTGCCTGATTTGCTTCAGCCTTTATTCCATCCTGCCTTTCTGTATAAATTCAATAGAAGCAGTGGAGGGAGTAACAGAGGTGAATCAGAAATTCCTACAACTACAAAGAGAGACGGTAGGACAGGGACGACATCTCCAACAATGTCTTTATGTGTGTGGCCCACAAACAGGAGGACTTCAAAGCAGCTAATAGCATTTAGCAGCTAACTGAAAAAAGGTCTTTGAGACGGTGTGACGTCCCTCTGAACACGAAGGTCAGACAAATATCTGAGACGTCTCTCTGGACGCTGTTATACTTCAGGACTCAGTTGCTTGTGGAAGCCCGGCTCACTATTTAAAATGCCGCTTTGGCCCGGCGTTGTTCTGTTCAGTGTGAAGGAGGCGGGTCATGTGTTTGTATGCCAGAACCGACAGGAAGACGCCGTCTCACCAACATCATTCATGCCACTAAATGTTGTAACGGAATACTTCAAGTCACAGCGACATAAAAGGATCCACATTCCTTGGACGACTGGAGTAGAACCCGAGTCTAACGCTCCAAACCCAGAACCGGTTCAGCACATTTTACAAGAGAGTTATTGAATGAACATGTGTGATCAACCACACAGTTGGGCAGGACATTAAAGGGTTAACCACAGGTAGCCACAGGTAACCACAGGTAGCCACAGGTAACCACAGGTAGCCACAGGTAACCACAAGTAGCCACAGGTAACCACAGGTGGCCCCTCGCATGTCACAGCCTAAACCCGTGGTTCTGCTGTGTCTCGGCGGAGACACAGGGAGACACAGGTAGCCACAGGTAGCATTGTAAGCTCATCATTTCTGTTCTACGCCAAACTGAGTAATTATTGCTACATGCTACACAGGTATACGGCTTACGATTCGGACAGGCGCGATGGATGAGGTGTGTGTTTGTTCTCTACATGTGAACATCCTCCATGTTGTTTGTAGAACAAGTCCAATACTCCATGACATGTCAATCAAATGTCATTCTACGGGAAGGATTTGCATGAGATAATAACCAGAGTTAGATTATGTGAAATCCTAGAGGTGATTACATCTGGGTGACATGTTTCGCAGCTTTTAAAATAAAATGCTAATGCTGCCTTTGATCCGCTGATTCCTTTGATGTTCCTTTTGCGGTGGAGCTGGGCACTCGGGCTGAACAGAGACGGTGAAGTGGATGGTGCAGGAGAGGAGCGGCTCCATCATATTTGGACTAAACCGGATTAGAGAGAAATGTTTTGTTTTAAGTAAATTATGTTTCTTTTTTTTATTATCTTACACTGAATGAAAAGTTCATTTTTTTTGCAAATAATTTGAATAAAAGATCAGGGATATGGACAATACAGACTTTTTTCTTTAGCACCCCAATATTTTCATTTTTATGGAGGAGATATATATATATATATATATATATATATATAAATATATATATTTTTATATATATATATACATATATATTTTTTTTTATATATATATACATATATATATGGAGGGTTTTTGGTTTTGGGGGTCTATCGCCTATGAAGGAGGTCCCTCAGCTGAAATCAGGTTTCAGGATCCCGACTCCAGCCGGTAGAATGGACCCGCCCACAAACAAGGTGTAAGAACAAGGAGGGTCCGTGAATGGAACTCACTGAGATGGAGTAGATGAGGGCAGCGATTCCCAGCGGCAGGCAGCAGCACAGCATGGTGAAGATGGAGTAGCACAGATAGTCGTCCACAGGACTCGCCAGTTGACCCTGAGTCACGTATACGACGTCCTGGACCGCTACACCCGGCTGTCCTCCGTACCGCTGAGCCACAGGATGTGAAATGTAAAGTGCATTATAAATTAAATGTATTATTATTATTATTATTATAAACGGTGTTTCCGTACTGCGGCGGACCTCCGTAGCCCTGCAGGCCACAGCACATGAAGCACGAGTCAAACTGACTGAGGGGGCAGTGGACACATGTGTGGTGGCGTGGAGAACCAAACATGTGTCCACATGTTCATTTGTATCATATCAGAGCCTGATTCTACTAAAGACGGATTGAACCTGATCTCTGCGACTCAAAGAGAGGAAATCTGGATTAGTCCCGTCCAAAAGTATCCTTCACATTTGAGAAAAGGCATTAAATCACATTTGCATGAAATGGAAAAGGAGTCGTGGAAATCTGTATCCCACCTGACCACGATCGTTCTCAGGGTTTTATTGTCCATAAATGTCCATAAATAAGATTGAAGTCCAAGGTTCTGATTAACAATTACATATTGCAGTGATTTTACAGCAGTATAAAAACATACAATTAAAAAAAAAAGCTTTCATGCCTAAATATAGATTTAAAATGATTGCATGTTATTAACATAAATTCTTTTAAGTCTTTGGAAGGATTTAGTGAAGTGTATAGTGATGACGTCATGAGGGTTATCAGCTCTAAACCCTGTCTATAGTGTCTGAATTATGGAGGTCCGGGGTCTGTCCTCTCACCTGAGTCTGTGGGGGGTACCCGGGTCCGGCCTGAGGGTATCCCTGTCCGGCCTGAGGGTACCCGGGTCCGGCCTGAGGGTATCCCTGTCCGGCCTGAGGGTATCCCGGTCCGGCCTGAGGGTACCCGGGTCCGGCCTGAGGGTATCCCGGTCCGGCCTGAGGGTATCCCGGTCCGGCCTGAGGGTACCCGGGTCCGGCCTGAGGGTATCCCGGTCCGGCCTGAGGGTATCCCATGTTGGCATTGTCATAATAAGGCGGAGGGGCCGGCTGGCCCTTAGGGGTCTTCTGCTCATCAGTCCATTCATGTGTTGGAGCGCTGGGTTCCATGACGCAACAAATCGGTCCCTTAACTTTCAAAGTACAAAAATATTCTTTTTAAAGTCCAAATGTTTGTCTCTGTTATTGTTTGGTAGCTTTATCCTCCACCGTCGAGTCACTCGATCACACTGCCCCCCTCCGAGACCAGAGTTCAAGTTATGTTCTCCTAAAAACCGCCTCTCGGCGTCAAGACCAACACGTCACTCCCGGATGTCAAATTAAAGGCACGATAATCTGTCATCGTTTTCTAAACTTTACTCAAGCAACACAGTTACTTTAATTAAGAAAGAAAAGATCAAAGTATGAAGGTGTAAGTATTGATTATCTTGATTATGAATGTGATTATAATTATATGATGAATTATGAAAAAAGCTGGTGGATAGAATAAAAATTCTGACATCCCATCCAGCTTCTTCCACGTTTCCCACGGGTTTCATCTTCTAACCTAACAACTGTTCTTTCATCCGTCCTGTGTGGAATCCCCAGAGGATACACCGTGGAGGCGTTATTCTTCCTTCATTCAGGTTGAATCCGTCTCCATGTCGGTAAAACACACATTGATACAAAATCCAATTAATTTGAAGCAACAAACCTGTTTGGAAAAAAGAAAGAGAGGAAAGTTCAGATATTTATGTTAAAATTAAGAAAACAAGTAAAACATTTTCAGAAAACAGACTCATTTATATTCCACTTAAGCATAGTCACGTAATGTTTGCTCCTCAGACGTCACTAGTTACCGGTTCCTTTTAGAAGACTGGACCACATCGGTTCTGTTTAAGCCTCTCTTCACGGGTTACTGGTGAGTTAGAGAACTGATTTTAAGATCTTGATGGTTCCTTTTAAAGTTCTTCATGGATTAACTCCCAGCTCCATCACTGAGCTGCTCCTGGGTCCAGTCTCAGATCTTTAGCCTGCCTCAGGTAGACAAAATTGTCTGGGCCAGAACTGAACCATTTCTGGCCCAGACAATTGGCCTGCTTCTGGCTGCCGGAACCTAAACAGCATTTCTGCTTTTGGGCTGCAATCGCCCCATGACACTGAGTTTATTGGATCACAATTGCCCCAATAATCCTGCCAGAACCTTGGGTCAGAACCCCTCAACTCTGGAACTCCCTGCCTGAAAATCTGAGCCTGCAGAATAAGGAACTTCCTTCAAAACACTTCTGGAGACACATCTATCCAAGAAAACCTTTTAGTATTCTAAACACAGAGTCTTACTGCCCCGTGGTCTCTTTTGATTTGTCATATTATTTTTGATTATTTACTCTCTTTGCTGGTATCTTTTACTTTCATGTGTTTATAATGTAAAACATCTCGTAACTTTATTTTGAAAAGTGCTATACAAACTAAGTCTATTATTATTTTGATTGTAACACAATTAAAAAATGTAATCAGTGTGATAAATCCTCCTCTGCAGCTTCGTCATCGTCATTATTCCAAACTATTGCAGACTTTTAATTTAAGATATTTTGGTATCACTTCCGGTTTGACCGTGGTTACCGATGGCTAACTTGATGCTACTGGTGCCACACGTGATGCTGCGTATATCACAATATTCTGAGTAATGGTTTCTTTGGAAACTAATCTCGGCGGGAGACCTGCTCTTTAAAGAAAGTGGCTCTAAATATGCGAAAACCTCTTCATCGTTGTGACAACACACGTGCGCTGCAAAGGCCCCAAGACAACAGAAGTTTTTACTTAGGACTCTTAACGTGTTTTGTAATACTTCATGTAGCGAATGAAACAGATATAACGACAGTATTTCATGATATCTTTATCTGTCCTGTTAGCTTCGCTTGACCTTCCGGATCGTGCGGTCATGTGACTTACTTAAGGGAAATCAATCAATCAATCTTTATTTATAAAGCGTAAATTCACAACAACAGTTGTCTGAAGGTGTTTTCCAGAAAGAGCAGGTCTAGACTCTTTATATAATTATCTACAGAGACCCAACAAATACCTCCGTGTGAGAAAAAAATGCCTTTTAACGGGCAAAAACCTCGAGAAGATCCAAGACTCAGAGATCTGAGATAAAGACGGCCTACTGCCATGAAAGGTCGGGTCAAAATGTTGGGAAATGTTAATCAATATTGTGAAAACAACAAAATAAACTTAAAAGTTACCCCAAAACACTCAGTACTCCACAAAACCTTTATTCTGTGACCTCTGAAC
The DNA here is from genome assembly GCA_009660295.1 of Lophius piscatorius. NCBI lineage: Eukaryota > Metazoa > Chordata > Actinopteri > Lophiiformes > Lophiidae > Lophius > Lophius piscatorius. The sequence continues at coordinate 7,818 of VRLP01007657.1, read as the reverse complement.
CATTCTTGGGTTGATGTTGAGGTGATCTTCAGATCATTGTCCTGCTGGAAGGTCCAACCACGACCCACTTTAAGGTTCCTGACAGGCTTTTAGGTCTTCATCCAGTATCTGCTGGTGTTTGATGGAGTCCATGGAACCATGTCTTTAACAAGATGTCCAGAACCTTTGGAAGAAAAACTGCCCCACAGCATCAGAGATCCACCACCAGACTTCATAGTGGGTATGAAGGGCTTTTCTCTATGACTTTCTATCTTGCTAGGCCACACCCATCTAAGATGTTTGTAGCCAAAAAACTCTACTTTGGTCTCATCTGACCTCTGACCTTTTTCCAGTGAAAGTCCCAGTGGTGTTTGTCAAACCGTAGCAGCGTTAGCTTGTAGCAGCATTAGCTTGTGTGTGGACGACAGCAGAGGCTTTTTTCTTGTTACTCCCCCAAAAAGCTGGTGTTGGCGCCATCTGATGGTGGTTAGGTAGGTTGAACTTGAAAGGCTAAAAGTACAATTCCTGACTCAAAGTAAAACTTTGTCTGAAAATAAATTAGACTTAAATTGTTTAAAAAAATAAAACCAAACAGAATTCTTTTCACTGCTTTGAACTCGTTTTGAACAAATCTGTTTCAGCAAAAGTATAAATGGATTTAAATAATGTCTTTTACTCTAACATGAAGATATAGATATTGTTGAAAAAATGTAAGCTAAGTAATAATTGGTTCCTTAAATAACATAATAAATTTTGAAGAGAATTCTAAATTTTTTGGTGAAAAAATAATGCGTTTCCCAGCTTTAACTCTTTAGATGCCAACACTATTGTATTTTAGGGTGATTGAATAATTAAAATGAGAGGTCAAACTGTGTTTAGAGTTTATTTTGACTTGGAAATGTTGAATTCTTGTTGTGTTTATCAAAGTCTTATTTTCTGATTAATATTGACATGTTTGCAAATATGTGACTTAAAAAGATACATTCAAAGAAAATTAAAGTTCCCCGATCTAAAAATTGTATGCTCATTATTCATCAACTGGAATAAGTTGTAAAACCTTAAAACTATGCTTAGAATAAAACTTTATTGTCATTTTTGCAGAACAATGAAAGGCAGTTCAAACGCTGTTAGACAAAAGACTGAATGTTTAATATTGAACGTATCACCTTTTTTTATTGGTGAATTATGTCTCCAATTCTTGACAAAAATAGAAATATAAAACAATATAAAATAATATAATACAATATAATATAATACAATATAATATAATACAATATAATATAATATATTATAATATAATACAATACAATATAATATAAAACAATATAATATAATATATTATAATATAATACAATACAATATAATATAATACAATATAATATAATATAAAACAATATAATATAATATATTATAATATAATACAATACAATATAATATAATACAATACAATATAATATAAAACAATATAATTCAATATAAAACAATATAATACAATATAATATAATATAATATAAAACAATATAATATACTATAATACAATATAAAACAATATAATATAATGTAATATGATAGAATAGAATAAAATAACATTTTGTTATTGAGATTATGATTATCAGTAATGATCACATTAATAATAAATGCAACAATCAGTCCCTACAGTGATTAGGGGTGAGAATCAGCCCCCAGTCCGGACCCCCCAGCGACACAAGAGGAAGCACCAGTGGGGGACAGACAGGGGCGTGTCATCGAGCCCCTCCATTTTTTTTGTTTGTGGATTTATTCCAAGGAAAAATTGCTGAGAACAGCATCATCTTCTTTCTTTAATGTTGAACCTTCTTCTTGTGGTGAACAGAAGGCCGATGAAGAGGAGGGCAGCGGTTCCCTCCTCTCGTAAAGCGACTGCAGAGGAAGTATAATTGATTAAATCTGTGTAATGTAATCTATGTGATGTGTGTCCTTGATAAAGACGGCTGTGGGATTGTGTGGGTTTACAAACTAAAGGCTAATATAGAAGATTAAACTAACAATACCACAATCAAACAAATGTGACATCTCGTTAACGTCTGTGTTTGTTTACAAAAATAAAAAGAATCATTACACGACACGGTCAGTTAAATATCTTATGATAAAGTATATTTAAATACACTTAATATTTAAAAATCCCAAATAACAAGGGAAAACACGACGGATTCCTCGCACCTATGAACATTTAACAATTACCACTTTCCATCTGCAAGTAAGACGCAGACCACCTAAAGATCTTAGAGGCTAAATAAATATTAAATGTTGTGTTAAACTTCTTCAAGACTTTTGTGGGAAGTCAAACATCTCTTCTCTTTCATTCTGAGACCATCCCTCCACTCAACTATGTATTTGTCTGTGAGGGGCTTCAGTCCCACCTGTAGGTCAGTGTGGTGATGGATGGATCTGTTTAGAGTGGAGAGATGACCCGAAGCCCCCTGGAGTCTGAGCTCAGGCTGGGTTAGGGTCAAACCCACACCTTTATATACCGGGGCCAAAGCACATTTCTCAGATCACCCTCCAAAACGAGTGTTTTTTAAAACGAGTTTGAGTTGTATCTGAAGTCACTGTGTGCCATTAATAACAGAAAAGCACAAATGATCTTTAAGTTGTTGAAACTCTTACATATATATACTCTTACATCCATCATTTAGGTTACACCGCCTTGCATTCCCGAATCTGATGTTTGTTTTATTTTCTCATCGGTTGTACTGACTTGATATTAATCATTTTTCTTATTTTTATCTATTTACTTCTTAACTTAGATCACAAAATATTAACAAACAATATATATAGATATAAAACAAAAAAAATAAGGAAATCATGCTTATGTTTGATGATTGTGATTTGAATTTGTTATATATTTTCCAATTTACTTGCTCCCAATGATAATCCTTTATTTCTTCTTATTATCAGGATTGATGCCATTATTGTTTTTATTCTGTAAATTGTATCTGCTCAAACATTCAAATCATTTTACAAACGTTTTGTACATTCCGTGTCTTCGGCGTCTACTTCCGTACACACAGAAGGAGGAAGTGGGGCAGCGGGTCCTCATCTAAGCTGTTTATCGCCTGCCTGACTTAAAATGCCAGTCTTTTTCTCTTTCCAGGTAGAAAGTAATCTTCTTTCTGGCTCTCCGAGTCATGAAGAAACAGTTCTTACGGCTGTGTTTGTCACTCTTTTACCACGGACTCACGCCTGGGACAGAAATCACACGACATCGTGTCCGTTCTCAGCGGGCATGAGGCAGGACGCCATGTTGCTACTCCGTTAGCTTAGAGTAATAACAAATCATTTTCTTATTCTTTTTTTTGGGGGGGGGGTCCCATATGTGGTGCGTTTGATGAAGATCCACTAGAAACTTATAAATCGGTGTTGTCTGATATACAGAGAGTGTTCAGAGAAACACATTATAGATCTGAACCTCCACATCGCTGACCTTTCCCAAAGTCAATCCAGTTCTTCCTTACACTAAGGCCTATGGAGGTATACATTTTGAAAATGATCCATGACGATTCCATGACATCCCGGACATTTCAGGGATGTCTTCATTTTCTATCTGCGCCCAAGGTCTTTAATTTAGTTCTCGCACAAATATCTAACCTGTGGCTCAAAGTTTTGATCCAGAATCTGCTAATATTTTATGGAGTTCAGGGAATCATGTCTTTTAACAAGATGTCCAGGAACTTTTGGAAGAAAAACAAGCCCACCGTAAAAAAGAGATCCACCACCAGACTTCACAGTGGGTTTGCAGACATGTCCTCTTCCACGCTGATCTTTAACATCTCCAGTCTCTTTAAACTTTAAACAGGAAGTCATTGTCCCCCGTGTCAGAGTTCCCACTCAAACAGTTGGAGTAGATGAGGGCAGCGATTCCCAGCGGCAGGAGCAGCACAGCATGGTGAAGATGGAGTAGCACAGATAGTCGTCCACAGGTCTCTCCAGTGGACCTTGAAACACGTATACATTGGACTTGACTGCTACACCGAGGACTGGGTCCTCCGTACCCCTGATCCATGGGATGTGGCTGCTGTCCATAAACGGTCTCTCCGTGCTGTAGCGAGCCTCTTTAGCTCTTCAGGCCACAGCCAGAATAATAGATCCTTTATTTATCCCCAGGGAAATTCAAGTGCTCTGCGTTTGACCCGGTCCTGAGGGAGCAGTGGGCGGATCCTAATAGGTGCCCAGGGAGTAAATTGGGCCCAGGGTCTTGCTCAAGGAGTCTTCTGATCTTCTGATTAGGAGAGGGGCGCCTCTCGCCTTCCCTTTACCGGTTACCTTTTAAAGTTCTTCATGGTTGAGCCTTGGTTCTAAAGGTGACCGGTCTGTTTGGGTCAGGACCCTTAAGTTCTGGAAGTCCTTCTTTTCAAGAATTTTTTTTAGTTCAGTCACATTATGCCGCCTGATGAAGAGGAGCATCATTTATGCTCTGTCCTGTCTGGCTGCAGTAACAGCTGACTGTCCACTAGATGGAGCCAGAGGCTTGTGATAGCACTCTGAAAAAATCCTCTACAAGTAAAAGGACTGCTGTCAAAACTTTAGCTAAGTTAAAGTCTTTTATAGAGATGTTCCTTAATAAAGGATGTAATTAATTCCGATCATAATATTGTCAAACCTATTACTGAATGAAATCCTCCAGAGGCATGCAGTTTGATGCACAAACAGAAGATTCATAAAAGCAGCTTCATCACTTTGTTTGTGGAGTTTGGTTGTGATTTGGAGAACCTCTGGCTATAACGCACATATACACACACACACACACCTACAATCATACTCACACACACACACACATGAATGAAGCCCATAACTCGTAGTTAGTTCCAATAATTCTTTTATAGAAACATGAGAGTCTTCCTGTTTCTCTGAACAGTGCAATCACTACATTACTCCATAAAACTAAACATGGAATTAACAGATTATCATCAAAGAACAGCTGGAAACATTCCTGGAAATGTGTGTGTGCGTTTCATAAAGGTGTGTGTGTGTGTGTGTGTGTGTGTGTTTCATACAGGTGTGTGTGTGTGTGTTTCATACAGGTGTGTGTGTGTTTCATACAGGTGTGTGTGTGGGTGTGTGTGTGTGTGTGTGTGTTTCATACAGGTGTGTGTGTGTTTCATACAGGTGTGTGTGTGGGTGTCATACACAGAAGGACACACTGGCAGCAGTTGCAGGACGAGGACACTTACAAGAAGATTTTGGTAACAACAACAACAACAACACAGGTACATGTCATCCATAAAAGGTTGGATATTTCCTCATGTCAAAGCCTTTTTAACGTCTAAGTAAGATTCATCTGACTGAAATAGTGAATAAATGATGTTTGACAGTGTTTGTGTGACGCGTCACAGCGGCGCCTCTCTGCAGCGATCTAACTATAACTCCAGAGCTTGTTGATGGAAATGCTCGCCGCCGCCGTCGCCATCGCCATCACCGCCCCTCCACTGTCTTGTCTGTTGGTTGCAGGTTTGGGAAGTTTACCTGTGAGTTCTGGTTAACCTCTAACAGTCGCAGGAGCGAGCTGGAAATACAGAGAGAGACAGAACGTTTAGAGGTTTGAGATCAGAGACTGTTAGTCTCCGTTTAAACCAACATCCGCTTCAGTGGGTCCCGTTTTTCAGCTCAAGAACCCTCACAGAACTGGAATGGAGGCGTGTTTCAATTTATGTGCAACCCGATAGAATGCAACCAGAACCGGACAAATTCTGTTTTTCAGGGTTCTTCATTCTGAAACTTTAAAAAGGTGTGGTGCAAAAGTTATAAAATCTAATATTAAATGAAAAACCAGACCCTGACCCTAACCCCGACCCTAACCCAGATGATTATCTGGTGAATTCAAAAACCTATGAGATAATTATGAGCCCAATCGAAGCTGAAGAGCAAAAAAAAGCTGAATGAAACACGCCGAGATAAACTGGGATTAGATCATCATCATATTATATTATTATTATTAGATTGACAGTTCGTGAAGTCTTGACCTTTGAACAGAAGATCTTTACACAATGACTGCTGGACCTTTAAGGTAGAACGTCTTCAGTTAATCATACAAAACACATTTTTCTACCCACACACACACACACACACACACACACACACACACACACACACACACACACACACACACACACACACACACACACACACACACACACACACACACACACACACCCTGTTGTTGATGGGAGGACACTGACTCGCGGTAACTTCCTGGAGAACGTTCCTCCCTCTGACTTCTGATCGCCTGAAACCAGTTTAAGTTTAAAGGAGCGATCGTGTGAACGGACTAACAGCGCCGTCACACAGAACATTCTGCCGGACCTGAAGCCTCTGAGATCACATGTTCTGTTACAACAGAAATAAAAGCCACCCTCCATCTCCGTCCCCCTGCCAGACGCCCGGTGCCCGCCACCTGGTCAACAGCATGGCGTCTGAGTCCGGCGCTCGGAACCGTTTCGGCGTGCGTGAGAGCGACCCGAGGATTTCTACAGTCAGACAGATGGAGCGAGTAAATATAACTTTGGACCCTGGCAGAACTCCACCGTGTGTAGAACTTCTGCTACATCCTGGTATTCTGGCGTGGGGCAGCATTTGTGGCGTGTTTAGAATAACGGACCTGAAGTAAATGAACAGGAAGAATATGAAGACCGTCTCTTCAGAACCAGAGGCTGGGACTGTTAATCAGTGTTCTTGTAGAACTGAATCATGTTTATCATTTAGAAGCTCCAGCTTTAACCTTCTGAAGATGGAACCGACACCCATCCCTCTGCTCTCTGGTTCCTGAGCAGCGCTGAGGGGCTGGAGCCCAACCCAGCTGAGTTGGGTCACCGGGTCAACAAACAGTCACATTTCAGTGTTCTGATTGTGGAGCAACAGATGGAAACCCCACCAAGAAAAGGCCCATGCTGCCTTTCAGAACCTCCAGCCCATAGAGTCAGTGGGAGAAGGAGGTTACCTTGTTCAGAGAGCATCTGTTGGGCGCCGCTTCCTGTCCTCCTACAGAGAGAAGACAAGAAGGTAAGAAAAGACAAACCTGCACAGATTCTTGACTGACAACACTTTGATCTCTGAAGGTCCAGCATCTTCACAAGTTCTTCAAACACTGCCTTTAAGAGCTAAACATGGATGTTGAGTACTGGTGGTTTTCATGAAGGATCACCTCTTGTTCTGGTTGAACTTGCACCGGCAGTGACCACCTGGAACAAGAGAGAAGAAGAAGTGACTCTCTTTGTATCTGGGGGCACGTCTCTGGACTCTTCTTCTACGTGAGGTCATCAGAGGTGATCATGACGATGAGTCACGTCCTTCAGCGTCTCTGCTGTAAGGTGACGTTTGGTTGGGTGATGGATCCAGAAGGTGGATCAGCGGATCCTGACTTTATACAGAACCCTACAGAATCACTGGACCCCTTTAAAAGACTAAAAGTACGATGAATAAAGTCTTTATTGTTTTTACTCATGATCTCAAACTCAGATTATTCATAAAACATCTTACCGTTCCTTCAAGTAACAGAATTTAAAAAAAACATTACTTTCTTAACATAAAACAAATACTTTCTCAAAAACATGTGTGCAACAGTTAATGTGACCCAGTCAGTCCAACATCCTCCTCACAGTGTGTGGGGTCAGTTTACAGACATGTCCTCTTCCAGGCTGATGTCTAACATCTCCAGTCTCTTTAAACTTCTTCATTGTTGATCTAACTGTTCAAACTGACATTTTGAACTGCTGAGAGATGTTCTTGTCTCCATTGTCAGATTTGTGCAGCTCTACAACTTTTCTTTGCTCCTCATTGCTGTGTTCTCTAGTCTTCATCATGATG
>VRLP01007656.1:0-20617 GCA_009660295.1 Lophius piscatorius | reverse complement strand
AGACGACTGACACATTTAAAAAAGGACTTAAAACTTTCCTTTTTAGCAGAACCTATAACCTTAATTAACATTGTTGGTTTTTGGTCAGGCTTTTATATAGTTATTATTTTATTTTTTATTGATGCTTTTATCTGCTTTTGCTTTGTAGCACTTTGAGATTTGATCCAAATGTAAAGTGCATTATAAATTAAATGTATTATTATTATTATTATTACTATAAATCTAAAAAGTGGCTAATAGTTATAATCCTATTTTATTTAATCTTGTATGTTCAATAACGTTTTTGTTGCTGGACGATTACTCACTTTTCCAGCCTAATGCAATACGTATTAAGATGTGTCTTATCTCACAAATCCTTAAAAATACCTCTTATTAAATGTGTTTTAACTGATATATTTAGACCTATTCAATAAATTTTACCTCCATTTGTACCACTGAATCGTCAAGATTGCATCCAGTGTCCTCTCTCCATCCCAGCGCTGATGCTCAAACAGCAGCTGCCCCTGATGTTTATCATGTGACCCAATTTACAGAAACATGCAGACACACTTCAGGGAAATTACAAGTTTCACTTTTCTCAGACCTGTTTCCACTTCCTCTTTTGCCATTCACCGACAAACACTGCAACAGGAAGTCAGAGCACATTTTGGATTGAGCAAACATTGACAGCTAGTGTTCAGTTGTCACCAGGACAGATAAACGATTAGTTTATAAACAATTGATCGTGACATGTAACAATATCATTGTCAGTATCTTCTTTGTCAGTAGGATTATTGGCCAGATGAGATTCATTTTATACTATGGCTCTAATTCAAGTTTAGATTCCTGGATTTTTAAAAATTAATTATGCAATAAATTAAATCTCATAGCATACAGTAGTTAACACTGTTCATCTGAACACAGTTCAGACCTTAAACCATTCATTTGTCACTTTTATAAAAAGCAATAAAGCAGCCAAAAATCAACAATAGATCTGTTCTAGCAGCAACACCTGAGAGTTCTGTAGATTTTTTACCTTTAAATGTGTCTACTTATGTGTGTCTCCTCCTCAGAAGGTCCAAGCAATGAAGACAGATTGAATGACTCGACACCCAGCATGGCCACAACTGCAGTAGGCGTGTCTATATTTCTGCTGACCACCACGGCCTGCCTGGTCGTCAAATCACGCCTCTATCCCTGCCAATCACATAAGTACGAATAATGTCTAGAACAATACTTCTATCCCAGGAGCTCTTCTGCTGTTGTCAGACGGTACTTATAAATACTCTGGAACTGCTCGGCTAATTTGAAAAATGTGGTCAATTACAATATCTGAACGTCAAATGCTGCAACTGAGCGATAGTGGTGACAAATAAATCTCATGCACTAGGAGAAAAATAAAAAAAAGATTAGATTGCTCAACATGATGACTACATGGTCAATATATCTCAACAACTCATGGTGAATATCAAATTAATGCAACTTTTATCCAATCTACTGACAAAGGGGACAAAGCCTAAAAACAGGATTGTTGTGTCAGTTATTTGACCATTGTGTTAATTAACAGTTTAAAAGCTTCGATCTGATTTAACTCTTTAAATATTTATTTTAAATAATAAATAATCAAAAAACCTGCTTATTCATCATGAAGTAATACCTTCTCTGTCCCAGCAGCCGTCGCTCCTCAGACCAGCTTGACCTGATGGTGGACGGACTTCCTGTCTGTCTCCCCTCCTATGAGGAAGCGGTGTATGGCAGCTGGGGGCAGCGACTCCCTGCCTGCTCAGCACCTGGACCCACCCAGCTCCAATTGGCCCGAGAGGCTCCCAGCTGTCACCAGTCGTCTCAGTCAGATGAAAGTCACAGCAGCCTTCTGTCCAACCAAAGCCCTGATAACCCCCCACCACCTTACGAGGAGGCCCAGTCATCACATCCTGGAGACAGGATGAGAGATGAGGACATCCGACAGCTGCATGTTTCAATTTCAGATAACAAGGGCGCTTGACTGATAGACTTTGGAATTCAAAAATGACACACGGTGTGCAGTCGTTAAGCAAAGTAAGCCCAATTTTGATTGACAGCTAAGTTCTGCGTCGCAGTGTATACGCTGCAGGATAGCTGGAAAAATCAGAGACTGACAGCAGACATCTGTGCTGCATGCACTTTTCCTGGTTGGCTGCAGATCACCAGCATCAGGACACTCCTATCTCACGCTATCTTATACGAAGCTGATCAGCGCTGATTGTCCAGCTGTTACTTTGCAAAGACTTGAAAGGAAGGAAAGGAACATTTATAAGCAAAGCTTTGATTGTATATTGTGTTGTATGTTATGTTGTTCTGGAAGGGTTTTCTATCGTTTCCATCCACGGCGGGGTTGTACTCTGGGATGGACGTCACTTTGTGAAATTCAACAGCAATCAACGGACAGCGTGTTCATTTATAAAAAATTTACTTTGTGTGCAGAAGATATGAGATTTGAAAGTACTTGGAAAATTAACAGTGTTTCTAATTTGATCATACAGTGGAGAATGAAGTAAGAAAGTATATTTAAATATACTTTGGGAAAATAATCCATTTACTGATATGAAATGATTTTACAATAATTTGCCCTGGTGGTATTGGTGAGAAGACATCGATGTTTTTATCCAAATTATGGCCCAAAAAACCCGCTTCATTCCACCACCTGCAATAATGTAGTCCTCCCAGATGTGGGACCAAATAATGTGAAACTAATCAGCAAACAAACAGAAACTGGTTCTCTGTCCTCAGCTCAGCAGGCTGCCTCCCAATCTGTCACTCTCTGAATTATGAAACCAGACTGATGCCTCCATGGACCTGGTATGTATTTAATGTTAAATTTCAAATATCCAGTGAATTATAATACTTTGAGAAATATTATATTAAATATTGTATTATTGCACAGAATTATTTGCTGAATAAATGTTGAGATGTTTAGGTGATAAATGGCTGTTGTCTGTGAGATACTTTGCATCACTGAGTTTGAATACACTTGATTTTAATGTGCGCATCGATCCACAGAGTCAGAATATTTTAAACGGCCCTTATTTCCTTCTTTTCATTAATGAATCATTGTCAAGCCAAAAGCTTTCATTCACATCAGACGGTTTCAAATAATCATGTCAAATCTACATGTTATTTTTAAGTCAAAGTGGCACTATCTTATTGTTTAATGTTGATGTAATTCCATCATGTTCAGGTTACAAGATGTTCAAACAGCAGAGTAATTTCACTATGTCTTAACTCTATCCAAATGTATTATGGATATATTTCCATCTCTGATAGTGGGCAAATTCGAAATCATGCCACCAAAGCGGATTTGCATTTTGAAAATAAGAGTCTGTTCAAATTTTAGCCTTAAACATACACACTATATCCCAAAATCAACTTATATGTGGATCATTCTCAAAAAGAAAAAAGTGCATGAAGCTCTATGAATGGAAGCATAGTTATTCCCTCAAATCAGAAAAACAGACTTTTGTTGAATTAACTTAGTTACATTGTTAATTTGGAAAAACAGGGAAATTTCTTTTCTTGTGTGTATTCATTATGTGTCCATTGCATAGAACCACAGCGCATACTTTGTTTTAATTTTGAATGTTGAGCAGCCTATACTTTAAAAGCTGCTAAAGTAATTTAGGCAGCTAAAATAATTTAGGCACCTAACCCTAACACTGTTGAATGAGATCCACTGTGTCAGATTTAGACTTTTAAGCTGAGTTGAGGAAATTAATTTGTCCACTCCCAGATGATAGAGTCTGCCAATTCAGTTTTAGCATTATTTTTCTTCTTCACCTCACCCCTATTAGCTTCTTTTTTTTAATCTGAATTGGTGCCTACAAAATCATCTCCATAGATTCCTGATGCTGATTAGAGATAATTGTTTTGTTAATTGTAACAGTTAATTTACAAGCGAATACATGAAGATGAAATGTGTGGCCTCGCGTTTACTTTATGCTTTGCTAACTATTTCAAATAAAACATTTCCTGTGAGGCAGATGTTTCCATGAAAGCACATTAAATAATCTGTTTACGGGGAGTGCTGGTGCTGTGTGATTTTGGGGATTATATATGACAATTTGACTAAAATGAGAGGCTGGTGGATGAATCTGTGAGGAAACAATAAAAGAGGAGAGGCAGTGATGTTTGTTGTCAGCAGTCAGCCGGGTTACAGTCAGATGAATGGATCAAGACATGTTATTGATAACGACAAACCAGTGTTGCCTAATAACAGTGGTGGAAATAACTAGAAAACCCCATTTCTGGGACTTTCTACTTGAACTTAGCTGCTTCCCGAGTTTATATTTCACTCTTTTCTTTTCTCATGAACAGTATTAGGTGGAGTTAGTATTTACATTTAGATTTTTACCGTTAAAATTCTTGAGACTGTAAAATTGAATGTATTATGATGGACATAAAAAGGCACTGCCATGGTTTTTGCCTCAACTCTTGACTAGAAGGCCTGGTGAATAGGCTTGTATTTATCCTACAATACAAGCCTTTGTACTTCTAATTATGTAGTGTTTTAAATGCAGCACTTTTATTTGTAATATGCCTGCATTTTTGTTTTTGATATTCTGACGTATTCCACGCCATTTGATGATAACAGTATAGTATATTGTGTGGTATATTTTTTTAGTTACGTCACCTTTATTCTGACTTTTTCTTTGCATTGTCCTTTGAGAATTTGAAACTGAAGGTAATAAGTAATTCATCACTTAGCAATTTATAACCCAAGAAACTTTTAACTCCACTGCCATACATTTAGGGAACATCATAAACAGGAAATCACATTTGAGTACAAGAAGTGACTGTATTTCCTCTGTTAATGCTTCTGTAATTTAGTCCATCATAATGGCTCAACGACACATTGAACATGCAACCTTTTGTTACATCAGTGCTTCTCTCTCAATGTTACCCTTTTCGGTTAAGGGTCTGTTTCCAATACTTCTTTTCAATACAAAGATATAGAAATATTTCATTTTAGCCCATAGATGACACAACAGCTTCTGCTTATCCTTCCACATATTTATTGAGAGTATACACAGGATAAGCAGTAAAAAGATAAAACACAAACTATTTCCCTCATTTTAAATCACTGAGGGCATTTATAGTAGATTAAAAAAAAAAAAAAACTGAAGAAATTGAAACATCCTTCCCTTAATAATGCAGAGAACTTTGGAAGACTGACCATTGTTGACCAACATGGCAAGAACAAGGGTGAGTTTCAGTGGTTATACATGGAAAATTAAAAGTTTGTGTTTTGAGGACACACATGTCCCCGCCAATGAATAAACACAATATGTGCTGATGTCAACAGAATATAACCTTAAAAGGAAAATCAAAAAAGTTCAAATCTCAAAAAACAAACAAACGATGATATAATTCTACTTCTTAGGAAACTTACAAACCATGTGTGAAATTCTATTAAATTTTGCAGTTTTTAGACAGTACTGTGTTCCGTGCAGATAGGCGGCGGCATGATGAAGAGGATGTTGAAACAACACAATATCATCACTGAAACTGAAAAAGGTTTAAACTCATGCTGAAGCATCTATTTTTACAACACATAAAATCCAAATTCTCCTGACAAACATGAATACTAGGGTTCAACTATATTTCTAATGTGTATATTCTGTAAACAAACTGACTCTACTATCAATCTCATTAATAATATTGGCTTCAGTACCACAAGTTAATCAGAATCTCCCGCTTACTCAGGATTTTAAACAACACACCAATAGCAGTTCAAAATTCAACATCCTGATAAATGCATGCCTGTAAATGTTGAGCACAAGCGCATAAAAATATATATGCCACTGAAATATAGGATGCCACTGATATTTCGCTTCTTGTTCGGGGTAGTTTGGAACATCACACTGAAGAAAATAAAGACAGGTGAATAATTTCAAAATCATATTTTCATGGATGCTGGCTCAAATTCAAAACAGTGCATTGTGGGAAATGATGATAAAAGCTCTGAAACAGCTAATGATGAAGGCAACTATCCGCTGCGGGAAATACAGTTTTGTCCATTTCATTTTTCACATAAGTTTTAACACAACAAGCTGTTTTCAATGTGACCAAGGGGAGGCCCTCTCAGGCTGTCTTCTAATTACCCATAATACCATATCACCTGGTATTCCAGAAATATATATAGAAAAACACAATACATATTTTGTTAAAAACATTAAGCTAAAATGACAGTATGTACGACCGCATGTGTCAGCCAGCAGGCTTTTCTGGTGGTTCTGCCCCCCCACACGGCCGAAGACCCACAGCATCAACTGAGCTGCCAAGAGCGAACAGACAGTTGGCAGCTCACCAAAGATTACAGAGCATTCATGTCTCAATTGTACATATTTTTGTTACTTATGCCTTTAATTAATACATTAATATACATAGGGAACGGCCACCGATATGAGTAAGACGGTTTAGGTTCAAGGCACAATGTCATGTTTCGATTGCATGCTTACTGCATATAACTGAATGTTTTATGTAGGAGCAGCTGCTTTATGTTCTAAAAGTAAAAAGTATGCACTTTGGAACAGAGCATCACATTAAATGGCAGTCTGCATGTAGAGGGAAGCAAGTGACTTGGCAGAAATGGGTTGAATAAACTGCAGAGCACCTCCCAGCAGCCTTATAGCACACCACCCAGCAACCCCAGAAAAGGGACTGTTCTGGTTAAGCTGCTCATAGTGAGCTCAAGTTTGAGTTTATATTCATGAGTGTACATGTTTGTGGCGTGTTGCATTTGTATGTGTGTACAGCTCTGGGATTGCCCTTTTTTTTGCTCCAGGTTCAAAAGTCAATCCAACTCTTTGCTGAAAAGGGCAATGTCAGGTCAGGGACGAGAGAGGTGGGGACAGGTCAGGGCTATGAGGAATGAAAATGTCTTTCATCAGAGCTGAAAGAGAAAAGCAGAGTTAGATTTGACAAAAACTTTGCAGGATGAATGACAACCTCAACAGGGTGTAGGGGATCACATTTACACTCAATTTTCATAGAAAATCTGGATTGGAAATATAAATATTAATAAATGGTGTAAATTCACAGTATGACTGATACGAGAATAAGCTTCAGAATGATTGGATCGCCTACATGAGGTCCGGCTCATATTAGCACATGTGAAAAAAAATCCCATCCACAAATTGCCCAGCCAGCAAACATCTCCTCTACTATGTCAAGATACCTGCTAAAAAAGCGACTGGACCTGGGATGCATCATATTTGTTGACCGGAACTGCTGAACCTAAATAGCTGATCAGGAGAATTTTTGACTGCATGTCGACTATTTTACGGCTTTTAGCAATAACTCTAGTGTGTATGATGGTGGTGGGGGTGTTGTGGTATTTGACCTGCAGTATCACAGAGTCCCTGTCCACCTCCTAAGAGTGGGTCTCTGTCTGTGAGCAGTATATTCAGCCCTGCTGGTCCAGCTTCCAGGACCAGATTTGATAGGTCGGTTTCATACAGGCAGCACTGAAAAAAACAGTTTATATAAAAAATAGTTAGAGAAAGTGTCACAGAAGCCTGTGCATGGAAAGAAAAATTAATGCAATTTTTAGAAAATTTTTAAAGGCATAACTGGTTTCACATCATGGTTGATGCATGGGTACTGTTTAGTATGCCTTAATCTATTGTTTGCTCAACACAAGATGAACCCAAATTAAAATGTTAAGGGGCACAAGAATTCCTTCTGGCTATAGAGATTGTCTGTAAAAGATAATTATGTACGGATGGACGGATAGACAGATAAGTTGACGAATACATCCCTCCACGCGTTCTTATATCAGGACGAAGAAAAAAGATTCTGGATTAACACAATTTTCTCTCATCTTCCTCCTCTTCCACTCACCAGCGATTTGTGGTTGAGGAGAAGATCCTCTTCTATTAATGTAGCACCTCGTTTCTGTCTCTTGTCCTGTATCATCAACTGGGACAGCATCGCCTCATCTAGGTCATGGGTCCTACGAGTGAGACAGACGGATTGGAAGTCACGGAACATTTAACTCTTTATACTACGTCATATCTTAATACTAATACAGTTGTATAGTTAGGAGCTACACACAGTAGTGAGACTACATAAAAAGTTACTGTTGATACGTCTGCATGTTGTGTGGTGTATTCGCACGACATAGGGAATTTTTTACAGACTTTATCTCCCCCGGTATTGATGTCAAGGCTCTGCGCAAAATCCGTTGCCCATGTGGTGATTGTTTGGTAAGAAACCCGTCAATGTCATGGTAGCATTGACGGGTTGGTTCAAAGCCACGCAGAGGTGGATTTTAATCATCGTGCTGTGAGGCAACTGTGCTACTGTCACTGTCAAAACAGTATTTCATTGTATCCACTGCAGCAATCACAATATGACCGGGAAAGAGGCAGAAAAAGCAGGCAGAGGAAACAGACAAAAAAATTCTGCGTCAAAATCACAGAGGTCATGTGATCATTTAAGGGACTTAAATGATCACATGACCTCTGTGTTTGGCTAAATATGGTAAATCATTTTCGGTTTTCATATTTTAAGGGAAACTGCTTTAAGCAGGAATGTAGAGAATAAATTCGTATCTGATGTCACTACTCGGCCCAAAGTCAAGCTAAGCTGGAAATTTGATATCTACAGAGACGATCTTGACAGTCTGAGTCCAATATGTCCTTATTTGTCGTAAAAACGGCTACAATAAAGAACCCTATTGATCAAGCTAACATATTTTTGTGCGACCGCCACCTTCAGGATTACTTGACATTGACTAGTCGTGCTTCATTATCAACATTTTTTCCCTCAGGTCTCCTTTGATTCACTTTAGTAATCCTAGGCATATGAAAGGATTATTGAATACATCCCTGTGAAGGAGGACACATACCGTTTCCTGCCCGCTGGGACTGTTTGCACCACAGCTGAGGGTTCAGATGAAGACGATGAAGGTTTGTCATCTTCCTCTGGCAGACTGCTGAGGACAGTCAGCTGGAAGTCATCGTCCATAGAGATGTAAGGAGCCAACATCTCCAGATCCATCTCGTCTACTTCCTGAGAAATGAAGAGAAAAGAAAGATTGATTTAACGGTTAACAAATTCAAACATGATCTCCACTTTCCTGGCAAAAATGTCAGAAAACTCAATGTCTTTGAAGACCAATGTCTATGAAGACCAAGAAATATAGTTCAATAGTGTATTTTGATTTGTTATTTTCATTTAAGATGCTCAGGTACTATTATCTGAGGAATCTAGTCTGAAGAACATAGTGAGAAAGGAAGTATTTCTAATAGAGACTTGAAGACTGGTTGCAAATGCCAGTGTTCTTGGATGTTTATGTGAACACTCCTCTGTGGATTGCTACAAGTCTAAAGTATTTATGTCTATATGGTCCTTACTTTGGATTTAAATTTCACAATGTTTAATAGTCTTTGTTTTTAATCACTTTTGACCACATGCTTCTGGGAAGAAATCAGATAAGGCTAATTTTCCTCGCAATTTTCTTACAACTATTACAAAAATGAGGAAAAAAAGATTTAACTAAATAACAATAAGCAGCTATTCTTAAGCAGGAACTGCTTAAAATAAAAAAAAATTTAAAGTTACAGTTTTTGTGCTTTAGGTGGAATTCTGATATTTTTTCATCAAAAAATGTTCACTTACTTTTTAAATGTACTAATGTATTCTTTAGAACAAATGCTTAAAATATCACGTGTGTTACAGACATAAGAAGGGTCAAAAACATGGTCTTCCAAAAGATGCTATCCCATTATCAATATATACTGCTTACTCTTACCTTAAGAGTTTCTTCTTTCTTCTGCCCATCTAAAGAACAGATGGCAAAGAACTTTTCTACCCTACTGGTGTCGATCATGTCCGGCTCACAGGAGCTCTGAGGAAGGTCACCAGATATCTAAACACAGAAATAAATAGAGAACGAGTAAGAAGATAATTCAGAGAAATCAAAATTTTCAAAGATTTACAAAGATTTCTACCAGGGGATCAAGAGAAGAGGCTGGTGATGATGATGAAGGTAGAGTGTTGGAGAAGATGGGTGAGAGAAGCTGTAGTAGCTGTGGAGTACAAATATCCTGAGGGCGGTTTGGCACCGAGGTTGTTATCGGCAAACTGAAGAATGACAGCTCAGCGAAGTCTAAGACAGGCAGAATTCCAAAGAAAACACATAACTAAAACTAACATCCCATTTTGGCTAGGTGATAAGGTAAACAAATACATTTCATACAAAAATCTTAAGCGTTCTGTCTGTCCCACCTGACAGTGGTACGACCTCTCCAGCCTCGGGAGCCAACTGGAGAAGTTCCTCCGGCTTCTCCTTCAGTTTGAAAAAGAGCTCTGCTGCACTGCTGGCATTTGAATCTGTGTTCTTAGTGGGGCTGGAACCCGTGAGATGCTGATCAACAGGTTCGGGCTCACAGCTCTCAGCAGTCTCACAAACCTCTGGTGCAAGCTCTGCAGAGTGGGCTTCAGTCTTACTGTGGCGGATCTGCTCAATGGAGAAAATGATGTCTGGCTGCTCCACTGCACTGTAGAAGACGAAAATGTGCAATAATTGTTACAGCAACCAATAGGTTAACTCTACGCTAAATCAATTTCCACAGCCCCAAGTATGCCGAGTCTCTGTGCTGTTACCGGATTCGTGTGACACGCCCTCACAAACTTTTTTAAGTACCTGAGTATGAAGTTGAGGCAAACAATGGCCTCAGGCTGTGACGTCTTGCTGTTGTAGAGGACAGTTGCCTGCGTCTCTGCCCAGACAAATCCGCCGCTCTTCGCCAGGAAACGGTACTGGCTGGTGCTCACCTGACCTTTGGAAAACACTGCACAGTGTAGATAGATATGCAGAAAGACATAAATGAGGACTGCCTGTTTTTTTTCCCCCAGATTTATAATATATTTGTTCAACACTTAGACCCATCACTTATTTTCCGTTTTGAACACCAATCTTGGATTTTTTTTTTTGTTTCAAAAGTAGTTCTTCGGGTTTGTATAAATAAAGAGGAGTTTATTTACTAGATTCCTCAGAAAAGAGAAGTTTCTTTTCATAGAGCAGTTCACACAGACACTGAAACTCACATGTGCGCAAACTCTTGCTGACGTGATCAGAGTCAAATGTATGATAAAACCCATAGGCCGAGCGGCCAATTAGATCGTCAGGTTTGTATCCAACCAACTCTGTCACCCTGGAAAGAAAATATGGAAAAGAAAAAACGGAATTAAAAAGGCAAACAAATGAAAGCTTCAGAGATCTCTACATCCCCTCTCCTTGTGGAACTGTTTCTTGTTTTGGAGAGCCTTGCTGGGCTTTTTCTCACCTCCCATCCACAGAGATGTCAAAGGTCAGTTGCAATCATGGAGAAGGTGAAGATTTATCTTACCTGCCCTCGCACTGCGTGAAGTGCAGGTCCATGCTGTGGCGAGTGAGGAAGGTGCTTGCGTCCAGAGGGAACTCCACACTGGATGGGTGGGGGATGGGCTCACACAGCAGAGTCATCACTCTGGGTGCAGGGGGTGACCTGGAGTGTCCACCAAACGGACGCATTTGACCTGTACAGTGAAGAACCTGGAGCAACAGGCATGATACATTTGAAATGGACTGATGGATTGAATGGATGGAGTTCATCAGAATGTTATAAATTTTGGACAGCATCTCAGTAACGATTCAAGCAGAATACTTTATGGATACCATCTTATCATTTTCCTAGAAAAAAAACATACTTTTTTCATGCCAAACACATCAAAAATGGCAATTTTAATGTTGTTGAAACACTTACAACTATCTTAGAACTTTTCTGAATAATGCAATGTGAATTGTAAATATCTGATCAAGAAATGTTTCAAGTCACTCATGACAGGTCCATCACAAGTATTCATAGTTGAAAGCCAACTTTCAGGTCTCTGCATGCTAATTTTTAAAACAAATGGTAATTGATCATTTCCATTTCATCCCCGTTGATATGTGTTGTTTTTTTTGTTGCTTTGAATAGACACCAAGTGTGTTCAAAGCAAAAGCCTTAAACTAAATATCCAAGAGCTGTGTGACTGGCTCCTCTGTGTGACATACTCAGCAGTAAGTCGTTCAATCATCGTTTCAAGTGAGCGAGGCCAATCTGCGGTACACATGCAGCTTTGCTGCCAAAAACAACCAATTTCAAAGATGCTTCAAGAATTTTTTCATTGAAGAACATTTTTTATCAAATCATTTATTTTACCAGATAAAATCAGCATTGAGAATGAAATCTCAAAACCCAAAAGTGACCTGGTCAAGAGAGTAAATCATATTTGGAAATGAGTGACTTACTCTCTGTTCTTTGTTACTTTTATCGGGCAAGATTAACACAGAGAGTCTGAGTTTCTTTAGCAGGTGCTCTAGTGTGTGTCTGTGTGTGTGAAATTAGTAATACAGAACCTTCCAGGAGGCAGATTTGATGTTGACAGTGCGCCCTCTGCTGGTCAGAGTGCTTTTCATTCGCAGGAAGAAGTTCCTCTCACTGGGCTGTTCAGTCAACTGCTTCTTATTCCCGCCTGAAAGCAACATGACATGAATATTGAATCTGGTTCAAAGAAATTCATTGGATTAGTTTAATTATAAATTCTTATGTAAACTATTAAAGTTATCCAGCAGATATTTTGTTTTACAAAATCATCGAGACATAAAAGCAGCTGTAGATGCTTACTGACAGAACCAGCCTTCTCTCATGTATAAAAAAATGACAGCGTTTTTTTTTTGCTACTTATTGCCCAAATACTGGATAGCAGAACTAATTCTTTTCACATTCATTTACAATAATGCAGGCTATTGCATGCTTACCCACCACCGGCATAGTTTAATTGATTAATGACACAGGTCATTCAATACTGGCAACAGAGGATAGACATGCCTGATGCTTTTCTCAAATACCCTCCTGAATAATGTCAGGGTTATAGTTAACATTGCATCTAACCTGGACGTGGAGCCAGGAGGTCTCTGAGATGTTCCTGATCACAAGGATGAACAAAGTCAACAACACTTTGTCCCAGTAACTCCAGCTGTCAAATAAAACATGAAAAAAGAACATTATAACAGTAAACAGTAAAAATCGGGTGATTTCACATTAGGATTTTTTTAAAACTCTTAACTAATTCACAATTCACAATTAAACTGCTTCACAATTAAACTGCTTGAAATAAATGCCCGAGATACAGTTTTTTATGCCTTGTTGATTGATTAAAGATTTGTTTGAATTAATCTCTCTTTACTCGAACACTTCCATGTTCCATTAACATAGAAACTTGAATTTGTTACTGGAAAAAAACTTGTGTGCCAGTAGCATAGAAGTTAGTGAATATGACTTCATGAAGGTGAGGCAAAGTAACGACCTCAGAACAGTTTCACTGTCACTAAAATCAAAACAAATCCGTGGCATTTAGTGAGATTTTGTGAGTTGGTTGAATCGAATTTCTGTGGAACTGACCATTATTGTTCTGCAGTTACGTATGGATTTATTGTGACCTTGTGTTTAAGTGATAACGTTGTTCTCAAACAGAGCGAAGTGTAGAATTAAGGAATGGCTTCTCTTTCTGCCCTCCATCCCGTTTTACAGTAAAAGTAAAAACACAAACTATAAATAAAGAGGCAGTAGTGTAGAACCATCATAATCAAATTTACAGCCCAGAAATACTTTGGAAATAGGAAACAATATAACCCCGAATCAATATTACAAGATGATCACATTTTTTTGTTATTTTGATACTGGTGGTTTTATTTTGAAACAAGTGCTTCTACCACTACAGTTATTTAAACTAAACAGGCTTATGAAAAAAAAAAAAAATACAATACTAATAATGACATTTGATTCTTACATACCTGTGTGATACCGATGTATCTACTGACATTTTCTGTCAAGTAGATCAAGTCCCCCTCCTCAGTAATCACCATGATGAAACCAGATAGCACCTGAGGATAGAAAGAGTCCATTGGATCTTCCTCCTTCTCTTGGGACTCCTCTGTCGGATTCTCAACAGCTGCAAAAAAACGACCAGATGATTATTAGAGTAGACAGACAAGAACAGCCTCGGTTAAAACTTGGGTCTATTTCAATGTTTCTTTGCCTGTATGTTGGATTTTCATGAGCTAAACTACTTCTTTTACTCTTAAAGTAGCTTAGTTTTCATGTGATTCAACATGCTGCTGCCATACTTTGGCACCTTGAATAAATTTACCCACAATATTGAAATTATATTAATGGTAGCCTTATAACAGTTAATCAATAACCAGCCATAAATAAAGCTGTAAGCAGAACCTCATGTTCCGATCCTGGTGAGTCTTTTATGTTTGCCACCTGATTGCAAAAGGTTTGTTTTGTCCCTTTTTTATTCATCAATAAGCTCATTACCCTGCGGTCATACCAAAGGGAACCACAACACACTGGCCAAACACTCAACTCTCTGCTGCTTTGTGCAATCAGCTGTTTTTCTCTTCAAGTATATCTATCTATCTATCAGTCATGATATGGAGATGTAGATGAATGCTGAAAGAGACATCTGAGACTCATGTCATAAGAAATCAGATGGCAATTCAACATCCAGATACCAAAGTATGAAAAGATTCTTGCTTTCCTTACATATAAACCAAGATGTGCTTTTAACAGGTAATAACATTTTGTAAGCTTAAGCTCTTTGTTGGAACCCAACCTACCAACAACAGCAGGCTCATGAATAAATCAAATGAAAACTTTTTCTTGCCAAAAGACTTAATGGTCTTTTGGGGAGTTTTAAGTTTAGCTTTTACTCAGCTGAGTCACGGGTCTAAGGACCGGGTAAGGCCTGTGACAATTATTATATAATCATATGACCACAGTTATTTGAGTTAACCACAATTTATTAGCATTTTTTAAATGTTCCGTCCATCATTGTCTCCCTCTTCGTCCGTTTATAATAATTGTATAACACAGAGCCTATCATATTTCATCATTATTTCCACATAGTGTTCTCCTCCTTGCTGCAAAGCTTGTATAAAGCCAAGTCATCCAGACAACCAGTTTTAATTCTTCTTGCTTCAAAACTAATACCATACCTTAAAATTGTTTATTGGTTGCATTATATACTATCCTCTTGGCAAGATACCTCACAGCTTCCATTTAAAAAAAACACCACGCAATACACTATAATAGCACAGAAATAACATCAAAAGTACACATAGAAGAGTAAGAGTATGAAAAAGGAAATTCTCCTCCACCATGTAGTACTTTTACTAAGTAAGAGAAGTTACTATTTCTGCCTTTAGGTCTTGTTGTCATTTGGTTAATTGCTTCACCGGTTTCATAAAATCTTGTCTGGTTGTAGATTAAAATGGCTCAGCTGGCTTACACATTACAGAAATGTTAATTCATGCCGTCTTTCTAGCAGCTGTGCTGCTGCATTTGGGCCCAGCACTGCCTAAAGTATGCCAACATGCACACAGTGTCCTCCTGACATGCAAAGCAGGTTTATCTTTTTCTTTCTCCGCCATCTTGACAAGTGACAGACTAACGATTGCTTATTGTCACTAAACACAAATTGCAGCTTTGGCTGATGGGAAGGTTCTTAGGATATGGTTGCATTACAAAGAATTTAGCAAATAAAAAAATTTGAACCAGCTGAGGTTGGTAAACTGTTGCTTTCAGCAGATCAGAATTTGAATTCTGATAACCAACTTAAACTTCCAAAAATAAGCAGGATTCATCCACTCCGAGACACAGACTTTAATGGTCACATATTGGTTTGGTCTGACTGACTGGTACTGTCAGACGTATTAAGATAGTTCAGACTGGACTAACACAGATAAAACATCAAAGACCAAACGGACGGAGTTTCTAACATACAGTACGTACTAAAAGTTTTAAAAGAGACCATCGGATGTATAGCCTTGGCGTTTGCATTATACTTTAACAATATTTTAAAACTCGAATTCTAAAATTGAGAAAACAGCTAAACATCCAGATCAGATGGTCATGGAAGGATGTGCTCTGTACCTGATTGGAGGACACGGCGCAGCCACAGGAAGCTGAGGGAGGCTCTCATGATGGCAGACTTGTCTAAGTGGGTGGAGACTCGACGGGGGAGCGGCAAAGTGTGAGCGAGCTCATAAAACACCTCAGTCTCCTGACTCCGTCTGTACCTGGCCGCATCGCGGGAACGCAGCTTCCGCTGCTCCGAACTGGGCCTGCAGCAGGAGGAAGAAGAAGAAGACACTCATCAAAACAGAGACAGAAGAAATGGACAGTAAAAGAAGCAAAAAAAACTTAAACATTAGGAAATGGGAGGGAATTTGGTAAAAACAAAATACGTAAGTGAAGAAAAAAAAAATGAAGAGGAGTGGAGACAAGAGAATGAATGTGAGAACGTAGAAGAAAAAAAACATGTAAATTAAAGTGGGTCCAAGATAAAATGAGACACCAGTGAGGTGTCCAGGTACATCAATAAAGGGAAAACGATCACGACACCATCCTCACTTGTCAGCTTCATTACATTTTTTCTGAGCCAAACAGTCACATTAAACTACACTCAGTGTCCACGGTTCAGTAGAGCACATTACTCTTCTCAGTTTTCATTGTTCAATTATTCTTCATACGTAGCTGCCTTCGGTTACGCAGGTGCAGTCTTAAGACAAAGAAAAGGAGAAAACCTTGATGAAAATACTGGCATCTACTTGTATTCCTGTTTCAATTTACTAACCAATGCTAATGGGAAAAAAAAATCTAAAAATGTAACCCTCTACTACTGCTGCTCCAATCTCGGTTTCCTCGACAGAATCATTAATAAATTGACACTGGCTCTGGGTTTGAAAAGACCAATTGAAGAGTCATGGTTGTCTGCTACCCTTTAGAGACATTTAAAGAGAAGTTCAGGATGAACGCCAGCTGATCCTCAAATATACTTTGTAACACACCAGATGTGTTCACAGGAGAAAAAAACAACATAAGAAGATCTGCTTCAAAAAATGTGTGCACAGGACAACAAGTTCAGTTCTGGACATGTTTCTGGATGTTTGTTTTTTAAAGTGAAGACAAATCTGAAACCAAAAATAGGGAAATGTCCGAAACTAAAGAGAACAAAATGTTATTTAATGAAGCTACCGGGAGACTATCCAGATCCTCCCTCACCGCCTCTTTTCCCCTTCCCTCTTCTCCAGCCTGAACTGTTTTGTCTTGTGTGAAAACTTGTGCTGAAAGACCAAAGCAGGTGCAAAAAACAAAATGAAGCTCTTGTTCGTTAGGTTAGAAATCAGTTTAAAACTGTATCAGCGTTGACACAAATGTGTGAACTCCATCCTTCACTGTTATGAGAGGACACAATGTTCTTGCCAAATAACAAGAAGAGTGACTTTGTGGGTCACACAATTCGTGCATCTATAGCTCATTTTACTCAGAATCAATTCACGTGTCACGTGTTTTCACAAGAAACTGCATTGATTCCAGTGATGTGTAGAAATCATAAATCATAGTCACTGTGTTATGTAGCATTTAGCTTCCACCATAGAGGGATCTGTTTTTTGTTTTTTTATAACTTCTGCAAGAAAAGATTTATTATTTTCAGAGGATATAATGATTTATTTTCCGAATAGCAAACCACTTATTACAATCATATTTTTGCATCACAACACCCAGATCACAATACCCCAGCTGTCAATCTAACAGCATCAATCATATCCCACAGTTTCCTAAAGCCACCAAGCTACAAATAGCTAACATACATCTCAAGTCAAATTCATTTTCATATCTGAGGATGTTCAATGCACATCTGAGAAGATGAAGATCAGTGAAAGCATAAATTCTTTGTGGCTCAACGTGTGCTTAAAGCATGGGATAAAATAGGCCGAAAACAATTAAATCATTGATCGCAATTATGCGTGACAACTTGGCAGCAAACAAAATTATACACACATGACTTAAACATGCGGCTGAGGGAATAAACATATGTATGTTTCACAGAGACCGGCTTAACTTAAAGCATAAATCAACAAAATATTTACATTTTCAAACTCTGTAACGTTATGAAAGGTTTTTCAAGATCCATTTTTTATATCATTATTTTTTTAAACCCACATTTTTCTGAATAAACAGATCATTTTATATTTTTGGGCTTGAAAAAAAACTTTTATGTAATCTGAGAAAGGCCAATCATAACCTGTAGACACATATGAATGGCAAAAAATGGTCACAAGTAGAGCTTCCACCATCATGAAATCTTTTTCTTATTTTATACCACCACTGCAGAAAAGGCTAATCATAGTGTGATTCTACTAATGCACCTAATAAAGAAGACAAGCTATTTAACGGTACGGTTACGTTTATATTTAGAATCATCTGGAAGCTTCAGCAACAAGCCCCGGTCTGTCCCCTGGACACACCGGCAACTGTGGTCAAGCTGTCAAAGTTCAGAGGCTCCGCTGAAGCTGTCGATCCTTGACAGTTTCCCTGTTCCCCTTTTTCTTTGGAAAAGTACAAATGTTTGTACAAACGTTTGCAAAAAAAATTCTGCACTTTCAAAGAAAACGTCTGCACTTTCATTTGAGATTAAAAAGAAAAGAGATAATATATCATAGATAGCTGCATGGGATATACACACTGCATCAGTCTCAGTTGTATTTTATTTGTACAAAAAACCTGCTCAGTAACCTGAAGCACTTTAGGTTTGTTTGAGTGAGAAAGTGTTTCGCTTCTCTGGTGGAGTCTGATAAAGTTATTATAAATATTAAAAAATAACATGATTTATATTTTCCAGTAAAGTCAGATAAATGCGTTTAGTTGACATCAAATATGGTTCATAAACCTTCTTGAAAAAAATTGGTATTATCAAGTCACATTTGAGATAATGCAAATATTAAATATGGCTGGATAATCCAAAAAAATTTGGTCACACAGCAAGATGGACATGACCAAAAGAACCAGGACGCGATTTGAGACGAACAAAGTGTCTCTGCACAGCTTGTACAAAACAGCACTCTTCCAACTAGCAACAATATTACAGTAATACTGTTAGACCTCTAATAGCACTACTACTACCTCAACTGTTAATAGTAGTGCTGCTACTGCTGCCAAGACTAATCCGTCAAAGACTTTCTGACACTCCCAACAAGAAGTCTGCCGGCCAGGAGGCGCTCCAAAGAACATAGTGTTCTTGGTCAGAGAGCAGGGCTGCACTCATGCGCCCGTTTCTGATTGCTCAATGAGAATGTGTGTTAGTGTTTAGGCTCTTCATCTAGCAACTGAGTCTCTGTGCGTGTAGAACAAACCATGCGGTTCAGCTAAGCACTTCTTTATTTATAAGCTGAATCAGTAATGTGAAAATATGTGAGGGGTTAGAAAACAGAAAACAGAAAAATGATAATGCTCACATTTGAGAAGTTTGACCCAGCGGCTCTGTGGTATTTATGTTTGATATTTAAACTCATGTGATGATTATCCAGTCATCAAAATAGTTTGGGATTAAATTTATCTTGGCCGAATAAATCCTAATTCAGCATTCGCTTCGCTCCCAAAATCATTACAGAGAGAATCATGATGCTTGAGCCACTTTTTAAAATACATTTAAATAAACCTATCTTTTTGTATACTTTTATTGGTCCAAAATGTTGTGTAAGGACATAAAAAACATTGAATATATAAGATTTCTCTCAGGTCGAGCATGCGCAGGCATCTCCAAATGTTGTCTGCCTTCCCCCCAAATCTACCCCACCCCCATGTCTGGACACAAAGAGTGCCCACCCCCCTCATAGCACTGGCGGTTGGGGTTAATAATCTTCTTCCGATTCAACCCCTTAGTATACAATAACCTTGTATGTTTTAATTAATACTAATTGAGAGGTAAAGATCCTCAGAGAGATGATGATTTATTTTTTTTCACCATTAATTATTCCTTCAATTTTTGTGACTTTGGAAGAAACAAAAGGTCTCAGATCCGAGGAAAATGAGCTCAATCTAGCGAACTGTGTTTCTGTGGCTGATGGCAATGAGAAACATTTACTTATAAGGGCGCCCTTTGTAAAGTAGCTGATTTTAACAACAACTTTTTTGACACATTTAGCTTGAAACAGCATCTAAAAAGCATTGTCATCTTTGAAAGTCACTTTTTTGATCACATTTACAGCAACATTTTTTTTAACTCTGTCATATTCACCTTCTTCGAAAATATGTGGTAAATCAAATGTCTCAATATTAAACTTTAATGTAAATATTAAATCTAAATGTTAAATCTAAACGTTGAACCTAAATATTTAGAACAGAACTAAATATTAAGCGAAAACGCTAATTCATACTGACTTTAAACCCTAACTCTTACCAATATAAAAGCTCAAAGCAGAAAACCAGCTCTGTCCGTGGTAAATGCAGCTCCATTTTGAACCAAATATGGCTACTAAGCTGATTCTGGGCCAGTGTGGATTCTTAGCATTGCCATCGCAGAAGAAATGGCCCGGGAACCTTAAAATCGTTAAAAAGCTCTTTTTTTCTTTACCCCCAAACTTTATTCACTGGTTACATGGATACAATGACTTTCAATCCTTCAGCGATAGGCTCCTTCACCCCAAGTGTGTGAAGGAGCGATATCGCCGATCTTTCCTTCCTGCAGCAGTCAGACTCCACAACCAGCACTGTTAGCAACA
>VRLP01007655.1:0-20621 GCA_009660295.1 Lophius piscatorius | reverse complement strand
CCACTGACCTCGACACGATCCCTCCGTTCTACCCACTCATACCGCCTCCTCCTTCCCCGGACTAAGCTCAGCACCATGGGTGATCGGGCCTTCTGTTCTGCTGCCCGTCGTCTGTGGAATGCCCTCCCTGACCATCTCAGGGCTCCACAGACGACTGACACATTTAAAAAAGGACTTAAAACTTTCCTTTTTAGCAGAACCTATAACTTTAATTAACATTGCTGCTTTTTGGTCAGGTTTTTATATAATTATTGTTTTATTTTTTTAATGATGCTTTTATCTGCTTTTACTTTGTAGCACTTTGAGATTTGATCCAAATGTAAAGTGCATTATAAATTAAATTTATTATTATTATTATCATTATTATTATTTCTCTGCATCTGGTCCCTCCCTGAGGGATCAGAGGGCGGCGCCATTGAAGCGCCAGGGGCGCTAGGGTTTCTGGGTCTTGCTCAAGGATCCTACGACAAGTAGACCCTGGTGGGACTAGAAGTAGCTACCTTCCAATCTTCCGAATGGGAAAAGAGGAGAGTCTGTGCTTTAGCTTGAACACGTTCACTAATTAATTAATTATTTAATTAATTATATTTAATTTTTTCATTCATTCATTTGTTCATTCACTCATGTGAATGAACAACAAGATTCATGGAATCTTCATGGAATCTTCATGGACTCTAGATGGAATGCACGGATCTATCCTGCAAAAACAAGATGTGAGTGTGATAGTTTGTTGGACCGGAGGGTCTGTTTGATCAGCAATTCCATCTGAAAGCATTTTAAAGACCACTATGTGCAGATGGAGCAGATTTTCCGTTGTAGAAGAAGGTCCGTTGTTCTGTGTGAGGCGGCGGCGGGCCCATGGTGGTGCTGCTCAAGGTGAAGTCAAGCAAAGACAAAGTGGGCGTAACGGAGGACGGAGGATGGAGGGAAGTGGGACTGAGGAGGGGACGGTAGGAGGGATGAAGACAGAGGGAGGTATATAAAAGAGAAAGATGAGAAGAATGGAGGAGGGGGGATTGAATTAGGGTCTCTGCCGCTCCAATTTAGTCCAGCTGTCATGTGGCTGTGATTAATGAAGAACGGAATACCATCTGTTCTCCCTGGGAATTTCTCCAGCCCTGTTTCGGAGGCTGCCCATCCTGATCTCCCGCTGAATCTGTTTCCAGGCAGCTCCAATAAATTGGGATGGTTGGCCCCACGGCTAATACCGGAGGAGGACGCTGGCAGTTAATGAGAACCTGGAAGGGTCGGGAGGAAGAGTCCGGAAGAAGACGGTTCGGAAGAGTGGAGAAGATTGAAGGTAGAGTGGGACGGCTGATGAAGTGTTATCACACGGGAGAGGAGGATCTCTATCGGCTGTAAACATCTCCTCCATCACCGGCCAGGGATTACAGGTCCAATCAGCTGTCATCCAGCACATGACTCTTTCCACATCAAGGCCGCCGCGGGAATTCAGCCGCTGAGTTCCAGCAAATTGAGTTTGATTCTTTGATTTAGTTTTTTCTTTGTTGAAGAATAAAACACGGATAGGACTTCATCAAATATAAAGATTAAAGGAAAAGATGATATCAAACATGAACCCGCCTCGCACTGCGTTTCAAAAGAGTCTCGAATCAAACAGAGAATTTTACGTTCTGGTATTTTAAATGTTTAAAATATTTTTGAAGGTGCATTGATAACTCTATAATGTTCTTAAAATGTCTACAAAGATGTGTAAATGTCTGAATATTATATCTCTTCCCTGAGTGCTGGCACAAACCTGCGTATGTTCCTGTGCGCAGGAAGTAGAGCACGCAGGAAGTAGAGCACGCAGGAAGCAGACAGAGTGAGAGAGGAGCAGGAGATCAGAGATCTCTGAGAAAAGGATTGTGCTCCTTTTTTTCTCTGTGATGCTGATTGATGCATCGAGGGAAGTTTGGATTTTTCTCCATTGTCAGATTTGTGCAGCTCTCCAACTTTTCTTTGCTCCTCATTGCTGTGTTCTCTGGTCTTCATCATGGTGAAGAACCTCAGAGAGAATCAGGCCTGTGTCACCTCATATTTATACCCCAGTCAAACAGGAAGTACCTGTTCACCACTTCAGAGTTCCTGCTCACACAGGTGAAGAAACAAACATAAAACATGCTTCAGTTTAATCTCAGGAGTTTTAGAGAAAAACATTCGTTTCATGTTCAGAATGAAATGTTTGATTTAATAATGTTACTTGAGTTAGAGGTTAATAATTTCAATTAAAGATGCAAACGATTCTGGAGGACACTGTGTATTTAAAAAAAGCTATTTTTTTATTTACTGTGTAAAACTACAGGGTGATGCTTACATGTAAGAAAACAACGATTATTATTTGATCCAAACTGTAGCAGTGTTTTATTGCCAAGCTTTTCATAGAATGCTATTTTGCGTGCTAATTAAAACTAGTTTTAATATGGCTCACGGTAAATATCTAATTTGTTCCCCGTGTTTAGTCTAACATGGAGAGACTTAGCCAAAAACAACTCATTCATCTGCTCCTTGGTTTCCCCCCCTCAGGTGCCTGGGCCCCCCCAGAGTCTAGGACTGCCCTTTGTGTGGTGAGGTAGCCTGCTCATTTCCTGACATGTTTAAGTCCTAGATGGAGGTCAGTTTGGGGGCAATCATTTTCTCTACCTTCCTCTGAGTATGACTCCGCCTGCTCCAGCAGACAGTGATGGATGAACAGAACAGACTGGACCACAGAGGGGCACATGATGGTCACCGGTGGACCCCAGGTAGGAACCTCCACACAAAACAGAGAGCCGGCCAACAGCTTCATTTTTTTACTTTGTACGAGATGTTTATGAGAGTCCGCAGACACCCAGGAGACGAGTCGGCTCTTATCAGAGGTACCAGTGACTAAACCCGGCTCGGGTTGGTTCCAACAGAAGAAGAGTGATTCTTCAGTGATTCTGCTGCTGAAGGAAAGCAGCGACAGACATGAACGTTAGCAAGAACCACAGTGGCGAGAAGGAAACCAGGATAATCAGCCGTTTCACATAAATAACCACGAAGACATCATTTGTGGGACGCTGACTCTCTCCGAGTGTTTTTACTACTCAAACTCTCACGGACTCCACTTCCACCGCAGCAGAACTTCTTCCATCAAAGCTCTCCAACTCACCTCCCAGCATCTCCTGCAGCAGCTCATCCGGAGGTGTGAGCAGACGCCTGTCACACAAATCCACACTCGCTTAATATTTCATTGTAATAAGGAATCTCAGCTGGACCCAACTGTCAGCTGGCTTTCGGAGTCGGACACCATAATTAATCCTGACAACGTCGGGTCAGAAAATGGAGCGAGCAGAGTGGAGCGTTCTGGGACCATCTGTCAATCATCTCTCCAAGAATGTCGAAAAAAAACGGTCGGTTTCAAATTCAACATTTTATTCTCTGCACCATTATTACAGAAGTCGTCTGCTGAGCGATGGATGCAGCGTCTCTGGACTGGTACTGGTACTGGTACTGGTACCGGCGGTCTGTTTGGGGGTCCATGATGGAGACAATCGGTATTATTGGTGAGCTGAACTCCAAAGAGAAAAAATACATTACTTCATGTAAAAACATTGAATTTCTTCACATCAATCAAAGATGATTTGCTCTGACAGAAGGAAGAACCTTCACCGCAGACGGTTGGAGGGTCTACGGAGCAAACCAGAGGGATTGATCTCATTCCCCCCCACATTAGAACTAGAGAAGGATTTATACCTGGTGACTGAGGTCTAATCCAGAATCAATATGGTTTCATCCCAACAAGCTAATGTCGGCATAAATGATGGTGAAGACAAACAAAAAGTGCTGAGTCATCAAGAACTCAGGATCCCTCTCAAATTATTAGACCCTGATCAATCTAGAAAGCAGGTTCAACAAACTCTGAATTTAACCGTGAGCACTGGGTTCATTAATCCGGAGTTCAGGGAAAGTCTGAGTTTTTGGTTCCACATCAGCTGATCTGAGGGGATTCAATCAACTCTGAGTTTGTGACTCCGAGTCATGGTTCCACCATGATCGGTTGGAGGTTTGTTGCCGTTGGGCTGATCTGAGAACAGCGTCTCTCCCGCCGAGGTGATGATCTCCACTGGTCGTCCTTCCTGATTCATCTAGAAAGTCTCTTCCATCCATGGTGTCTGCTCAGCCTGACGGGACCTTGTCCTCTTCTGCTGAGGTGGTAGTTTTAGTTTATTTAATCCAAATAATTCAACTTTGAGTTATTTTTCCTGATGCCAGAACATTTAGCTTCAAAATGAAATAAAAACTTTTTTGTGTCATTCATTTTGCAGAACATCCCTGAATCCTCTCCACTGGAGCTGTTTAAGGTTCTCATGAAGGTTCTCCTGAGAACTGAGATGATGGACTGAGACTGAGATGATGGACTGAGATGAGGGACTGAGATGATGTACTGAGACTGAGATGAGGGACTGAGATGATGTACTGAGATGATGGACTGAGATGAGGGACTGAGATGATGGACTGAGATGATGGACTGAGATGAGGGACTGAGATGAGGGACTGAGATGATGGACTGAGACTGAGATGAGGGACTGAGATGAGGGACTGAGATGATGGACTGAGATGATGGACTGAGATGAGGGACTTTTTGTTGGACTTATTTGAGTAATAAAATTATAAAGTCAGCATTTTCAGAGATGAAGTGTCTTCATCTTAATCAAATCAAGGAACATTAATTTGTATCAATCCCTCATGAGTCAGAATCTGTTGATCTCCTGCTGGTCCCACCTCAACATCCACATGAAGAAAGTTCACATGCAATTATTCTTTAGGCTTATTGTTCTTCCTCGAACGTAATAATAGTTACTAATAATAGTTACTAATAATAATAGTTACTAATAATAGTTACTAATAATAGTTACTAATAATAGTTACTAATAATATTAGTTAATAATAATAATAGTTAATAAAAATAAAAGTTAGTAATGATTATAATTACTAATAACTATAGCTACTTATTATAATAGTTAATAACGATAATGATATTAGTTGATAAGAAGAATAATAATATTAGTTACTAATAAACTTTTAGCTGCCGGATTAGTTCTTTTAATCTTCCGATTGGTACCTTGAGGTCAGAGCAACAATTACTGTCATTGGGCAGAACACCCTGCTTCAAAGATGGTTTGACCCAGATTTGATCCGAACGGGCTTCCTGTCCGTCTCTCAGGGAGAATGTAAAACCTGGACCGGTTCAGCGGTCCAAAGATCCACACGGACGGGGATCAAGATCTTGTGACCTGGCAGCTGAAAGATGCTGGACACTTTATTAGACCCTCCCTCATCTGACCCGTCTCACTGTCATCTGACCTGTGTCACCCTCAGCTGACCGTCTCGCATCAGCTGAGACGGTCAGCTGATGCGAAACGTCCTCATCCCTTTGTGGATGAGGACGTTTATAGTTGGATTCTCTAGAGTCTGTCTTTTTTCACACGTGGGTTCCTGAGTGACAGACTGAAGATGTCCATCAGCAGCCAATTGGACCTGCTGCAGTCAGATGGTTCTTGATGATGATGGATCACCTCACATGTCCTCCTGGTCTCCTTTTAGAGGTTCATGTTGGCTCCGTTTAAAATGGGAACTCTCTCAAACTATGAAAGCAGGTTTATTTCCGGCTGTTGCCGGGCAGATCCCGGCGGGAGGTGGGCGGTCCTTTGGAGACACTAAGGAATAAAAGCCATTGATGAAAGAAAAATGTCATTTCTAAAAGTAAAACTGAGAATAGCAAAGAATCCTGAGCATTGGTCCTTCCTGTCAGCTGATGCTGCCGGATTATTTCATAGACATACAGATGTTCTAACTCCGCCTCCACTGCGTTCTGACAAAGAAGGCCGCCAAACGGAAGAGACTCCTCGGTTCCTCAGGCTTAAGATTAGGCAGAAAAGGAAGGTCTCCAGCTGACACCGAGAGGGTGACCTCCGGTCGGTGTCCAGTCAGCGACGGGTTTTGACAACCAGATGGGGTTCAGCGTGTCGGGACCCTCGATCTTCTGCACCTTCACCTTCATCTGTTCTTCCTGTCTCACAGTTTTTAAAAAGCCATTCAAAATGAAAGAATGAAAAATAAAATCCAGCTGTAGATCAAAACTTTATTGAACAGCAGCTTAAAAATATACTGAGGTCTGGAGCTTTAGTGTTTGTGTATAAATTTGTACCAGACGTTGGAGATTATCAGGACTCAGAACTTTGACCCCGATGACCAGGAGGTGAGCAGCACCTACAGAGATGAAAAAACTCTCCAGGCTTCCTGCCCCAGTACCCTCAAAGACCAAAAGAAGAAAGGTCAGTTGCACATTTGTACCACCAGGTGGAGCGTTATCTCCAAAAGCATTTGGGACCTAGTTTCTCAACTGTGGGTCCAATTTGGTCCAAATTAGCTCTTATGAATCTGGAGGAGCAGGTCTCTGTAGTATAAATATTATTTTACTGTAATAGTTCATGTTTTACACACTGGGGAGCTTTCTTCATCTTCATCTCTTCAAGATTGAGTCACTATGGGATCTCATCCTAGAGCAGACAGCTGACTTCATAGAAATAGTT
The DNA here is from genome assembly GCA_009660295.1 of Lophius piscatorius. Taxonomy (NCBI): domain Eukaryota; kingdom Metazoa; phylum Chordata; class Actinopteri; order Lophiiformes; family Lophiidae; genus Lophius; species Lophius piscatorius. The sequence continues at coordinate 14,064 of VRLP01007655.1, read as the reverse complement.
CGGTTGAGTTACTGTGGACCATGTGAGATTATTAATGAGTCACATTTACTGTGAGGAGTTCAGTCGGGGGGGTTTCTGGTACAACGCAGGTGACTCGGGGCTTTTAGGGGACAGACCCTTGCTGTGGGGGACGACAGCTGGGACTGGTTTAAGTGATGATATAAAGTAGGCTGCTTTGCATTAAACAAGCATCAAATGCAGGAAAGTTAATCAAATACTGGTGCAGGCAGATAATAAGACAAGTAATCACATTACATTTTAGAGGCGTTAGAATCTTTTCTCCTCCATCGTGCTTGAAACGACTTCAGCAGCTGCTCAGATGTCCCTGGAGGTTCTCCTACACGCCCATCAGTCCGCGGTGCCGTCAGCATGCCAGTCATGTCATTTTTTTAACAACTTGATTGAGAACACACACATTTCCAAATGAAGTAAATAAGAGAAGAATGCGGGCAAGAACTGAAAAACGCTGAGTCATTGATCATTAACTGACCCTCACAGCTGATCTTCACCTCCTCTTCAAACAAACAACCGGTACTAAAAGACGCCTCCTCGCTCCTTCTGCATCATGTTCATCAGCATAAAAAAAGCAAACAGTAGATATGATGATGCCTGCAGGCCCTCCTCTGGAGCCCAGCAGCACTTTCAGAACCACATGGTCCACATTCTTCCTCCCATCACGACTGTTTGTCTCTCTGTCTCCGAGGAGAAACCTTCTCCTCCTCCGGATCCAGCCTCTCATTTGTTACCAGACCATCATCTCCAGCAGCCAGAACCAGAGCCCTCGTCAAACCTCCTTTCTAGTCCTTGGTGACCCCCCTCACGAAGTCATCAGCCATCAGAGTGGGCCACCAGCGAGGTCACCACGGGTTTGTTGATGTCTGAGGAGGGGGCTTTGCTGACATCGTTTTTGTCTTCAAAGGATCGTACCAGTTGGGGGATGCTGGCAGCTGGCTGACCCAGAGAGGCCACCATGATTAGAGGGTCATTGGTGCGGCGGGGGCCTGCTGCACCTCTCACAACCTTCGTGGCGACCTTGGAGGAGCTCCTCAGGCTGGAACCCGGTCGAGGAGCCTCACAGTGTAGCAGAGCCTGGAAACATCTGTAGAACTGTGGACAGATTAACAGACGGACACGTGATGAAAAGGCTCTTAAAGAGGGCCGACAGAGGGTGAGCCGGTTCGGACCCGCCGCCGGGTTTGTTGCTGGAACGTGGAACTGGACCTGGTCTGAAGATAAATGTTACATCCACAGATTATTTCAGTTTCTCCCAGCAGTGGGAGGAAAATCTCTCGTTTGTCTCTCATGTGAACCTGAAGCCAAGTTACAAATGATTAAGACTAGTTGGACCCCTGTTGTTCCTGGTAGCCCCCCTCTCCTTCCTCACGCTGTGTCTTGTTTGTTTTCTTTTTTTTCCGCCTCAGAACCTAAGCGGAGAGAATAACAACTAATAAATCATAAATTATAGTTGTAATGTTTCTAAAGTAGAGACAACATTCCACTAGTTCCGTCCTCAGCGCCGCTTCTTGTGAAAGAGGCGGAGAAGGTTCGACGAACCTCCGTAATAGTCACAGAGGTTCATGGTTTATTGGGGGGGGGGAAGCCTGTCTGATTGACACGCTCTGACGTGTCAATCAGACCAGAAACCGGATCTGAAGGGACTCTAAGAGAAGTTGGGATTGGCTCTGACACCTGGCTGGAGTTAACCCGACATATCAGTCTGGGCTGAACTAGATCCAGGAAGTTCCGGTCAGGAAGACCCAACTCGTCTAATCCTCACAGAGGTTCCCTGAGCGTTTCCCCGGGCGTATGAGGATACGAGGATGAACGAAGGCGGTGCTTCTCTTCCTTCTCGTCGACGTCACCTGAAACCTCATGAAACAGAAAACAAAGAGGGTCAAAGGTCAGGTGTGGACCCGGCGGAACTCAGAAGAAGATGTGGTCATAAAGAGATTGTGAATCCATTAACGGCGACCCCTTCATCAGCAGCATGAGCTCCCAGATCAAATCGGACTCTCCCGAGTCTGAAGAATCAGAAAGCATCAAAATATCTCCTGGAAAGTAAGGACAGGATGTCTTTGAGGTTCGGAGGAGGAAACATCTGTCGGCGCGTAATAAATACAGAGTGGACATTTTTAATCTCAGAGTGAGATGTGGAAGTGTCAAGATTAGGATTCCATGCAAATCCTCCTGCTTCACGCCCACCTCTACGTGGAACAGAACCCCGAGCTGCCCGGTTCAAAGTCTGCCAATCTGTTGATGGACAGGTGGGAAGTTTCTGAATAATTGAAATTGAATAAAATTCAGCCTGTTTGGTTATACTTGAAATTCCAGTCATTTCACAGCCCCATCCAGGTCCTCCTGAGTACCAGCGATTAGACGGGTCCTCCCGAGTACCAGCGATAGACAGGTCCTCCTGAGTACCAGCGATTAGACGAGTCCTCCTGAGCTTCACCTGGTGCCGGCGCCAGAAGCCCGTCCTGAGTAAACGTAGTGTACTTAGTATACGCACTGAGTTTCATGTATACTCATAGTCTACTACATTTTCTCATGAGAGCAACAGGAGTGGAGGTGAGATCCAGGCCGGCTCCCAGCAGAGAACGGGAATACTGTCATCCCCTTCCACGAACGTTGTTTTCATGCAAACATGTTTCATCTGAATCTGGGTAACAAGTTTGTACAGCTTTACAAAAACATAAGAAGCTTTAACGATTGAGACCCGAGATCTTCTTAAAGAACCGAACACTACGACTCGTGAGTGTGGAGATGAACCCAGAACAGAGTTCAGAGTCCAACACCCCATATAGACTCTACCTAACCTAACCTAAGTCCTCAGTCTGTTCTAGGATCAGATCCCACAGTGACTCAATGATGAAGATAAATACAGTGAACTAGTTTTTCTGAGATAGATAGACAGACTTCCTGGAGTCAATTCATAGGAGATAAACTGGACGGACCAGAACCTGTGTTTTACACTAGAAGGTATTTTAATTTAATATTATTGAAAATGAGTGTCAGCCTCTTCTTCTTCTTAAGGAGGATCTTTGTTTATAGTTTAGAATCTTTCCAGCTGCTGTCGTTCCTGCTGGACACTCGGAAAGAAACGCCTCAGGACATGGAGAACGATTCTCATCACGGTGGGCAGAACCTTCCTCTCGTTTGTCAGTGAGACCTTCACCCGTAAGGTCACCTCAACGTGAAGGTCAGCCAGAGGAAGGAAGGAGATATGAGCTGAGGCCCTCCATGTTCCCCTCGCTGTCTACGAGTACGCTGACCAGTGTTAGAGGCAAGTGTGTGTGTGTGTGTGTGTGTGTCAGTGTGTTTGTCTGTGTGAGTTTGTGTGTGTGGGTTTGTGTCTTTGTGTGTGTGTCTGTGTGAGTGTGTTTGTGTGAGTGTGTTTGTCTGTGTGAGTGTGTTTGTGAGTGTGTGTGTGGGTTTGTGTGCGTGAGTGTGTTTCTGTGTGTTTGTCTGTGTGACTGTTTGTTTGTGTGTGAGTGTGTTTATGTGTGTTTGTCTGTGTGACGGTTTGTGTGAGTGTGTGTTTGTGTGAGTGTGTTTATGTGTGTGAGTGTGTTTGTGAGTGTGTGTTTGTGTGAGCGTGTTTGTGTGTGTGAGTGTGTTTGTCTGTGTGACTGTTTGTGTGAGTGTGTGTTTGTGTGAGTGTGTTTGTTTGTTTGTGAGTGTGTTTGTGTGAGTGTGTTTATGTGTGTGAGTGTGTTTGTGAGTGTGTGTTTGTGTGTGTGAGTGTGTTTGTGTGAGCGTGTTTGTGTTTGTGAGTGTGTGTTTGTGTGTGTGAGTGTGTTTGTGTGAGCGTGTTTGTCTGTGTGACTGTTTGTGTGAGTGTGTTTGTGTGTGAGTGTGTTTGTCTGTGTGAATGTTTATGTGTTTGTGAGTGTGTTTGTGTGTATGAGTGTGTTTATGTGTATGTGAGTGTGTGTGAGCGTGTTTGTGTGTGTGAGTGTGTTTGTCTGTGTGACTGTTTGTGTGAGTGTGTGTGACTGTGTTTGTGTGTGTGAGTGTGTTTGTGTGTGTGAGTGTGTTTGTGTGAGCCTGTGAGTGTGTGTGAGTCTGCTCGTCTGTGTGACTGTGTGTGAGTGTGTTTGTGAGTGTGTTTGTGTGTGTGAGTGTGTTTGTGTGTATGTGAGTGTGTGTGAGTGTGTTTGTCTGTGTGACTGTGTGTGAGTGTGTTTGTGTGTTTGTGAGTGTGTTTGTGTGTATGTGAGTGTGTGTGAGTGTGTTTGTCTGTGTTTGTGTGTATGAGTGTGTTTGTGTGTATGTGAGTGTGTGTGAGTGTGTTTGTCTGTGTGACTGTGTATGAGTGTGTTTGTGTGTATGTGAGTGTGTGTGAGCGTGTTTGTGTGTGTGAGTGTGTTTGTCTGTGTGACTGTTTGTGTGAGTGTGTGTGAGTGTGTTTGTGTGTGTGAGTGTGTGTGAGTGTGTTTGTGTGTGTGAGTGTGTTTGTCTGTGTGACTGTGTGTGAGTGTGTTTGTGAGTGTGACTGTGTGTGAGTGTGTTTGTGTGTTTGTGAGTGTGTTTGTGTGTGTGAGTGTGTTTGTGTGTATGTGAGTGTGAGTGTTTGTGAGTGTGTGCAGGGCGGGTGGAGGTCGTGTCGATGAAGACACATTGAGGTGGAGATCAGGAGAAGAGGTGAAGGCACTGACAGGTGAAGGAGGAGTAAATAAAGCATGAGACAAGGAGATGTTTGGAGGAGATGGAGATGACTCAGGAGGTCCGGTCAGGCTCCTGTGCCATCTGTGATCCTCGTGCTGCAGCTCAGCACCAGGGTCAAAGGTCAGGCAGCGTCTCAACCGAGAGCTTCTGAATATTTTAGGTTATGGGATGTCATGGATCCAGCGTTTCTCATTAACTACGTGACTGCCTGTCACGGTCTACTGTGAGACCTTCATCACGATACAAGAAGAAACTCAAATATTCATCAGCGATCCTGTTTACCCACAATGCAGTGAGAAAACATCCTCCTGCTGAGGTCTTTGTGACACCAACATCCAGTCCATCACCTGAAGTCTGATCTCAATGAGTCTGATGATCTGATGATGATAATGATGATGATGATCCGACAGACGTCAGCAGAGGATCCAGATGATCCACGACTTCCTCATTGCTGAGGTCCTGCATTTTGTCAGAAACCTTCCTGGGATGTTCTGGGTTCTGAAGAATTCACTCTGTGATATTTCCTGTTAAATCTCCTTTGGGCGACAGACCAGAGATTTAATCAAAAGTAACAAACGCGTTTCATCGGAGAAGCTCCTGAAGGACCTGAGGAGATGATGAACATCAACAGAGGTTCCATGCTGACCTTCAGCCACACCTCTCTTTCATACACACCAATCAATCAAAACATTATAACCACTGACAGTTAATGCTTAGAGTTTGGGTTATCTTTTCACAATGGCACCGGTCAATGGGTGAAACCTTTTGGGCACAAAGAGAACCTTTTGTCCTTGAAGGTGATGAGATGTTCAAGAATGAGGATCTGAGAGACTTTGAGAAGTGCCTGGGTCAGAGCATCTACAGAGCTGTAGCTCACGTTGGATTTTCCCGGTCTGCTGTGACTGGGTCACGGGCGCCTGAGGCTCACTGGTACCTGTAGAACGTCTGGTTCCACATCTGAGGCTATCGGGTCGGCTGAGTCGGTAATCTCTGACCCAGTTACTTCTTAAAACAAACTTTTTTCAGAAAGCATTTCCTGATATTGTCTGAACGTTAAATTTCATTTTTATCCCTTCTATATACATTTGTAAATATTTAAAAGTATATTGTAGTTATATAATATGTACATTTACTTTTACTGTTTTTTTTGTTATTTTTATTTTTATGAAATTGTTATGCCTATACTTACATTGTAATGTCCTTTATGTTTATCTCATTTTTGTGAACTTCTAACACATTAAGATGATTGATCTTCTTATCGTAAAGTGGTTCTGACAGAAACACACAGCACAACCAGGACCTCCAGAATTTCTGGCTGATGGATGGAAGCTAGTGGATTTAGAGTACGAGTGATTTGTGGTTCCCAGCAGCTCTGAGCCCCGAAGCTTCGGTTCGATGGAACAGCATCTCTGCCGGCGTTGGTTCCGACACTTTCAGACCTGAAGGAAAACTTTGTTCTGATCCTGACGTCATAAAAAATACGTTCAGAGTCAGCCGTGGGGCCTGATTCAATAAAACTACAGAACCTTCACACTGTTTGATGGGTTTGAACTCCTGATGCTGAAAAAGAAGTAAAACTCCAGCTATGAGCAGGGTTTCGTCAGATCTTTAAAAAGTCTCCTTCCTTTAAATCAGGTGAAAACCCTGAGGTGTTACCTGAGAGGTTGTCCACTTATCTGAAGTGGACAACCTCTCAGGTAACACCTCGCTCTACCAACTGAACCACCGTCGCCCCAGAGACAGAGGACAATAATGTTCTGCACCATTTCCTGTCAGTGTGGAGGAAACAGATCTTATATCCATCATTTAAGATCTGTTCCTGTGTCTCAGGAAACAGTGAGACACAGGAAACATTGAAACACAGGAGACAATGAAACAGAGGAAACACTGAGACACAGGAAACACTGAGACACAGGAAACACTGACACACAGGAAACAGTGAGACACAGGAAACATCGAAACACAGGAAACAATGAAACAGAGGAAACACTGAGACACAGGAAACACTGAGACACAGGAGACACTGAGACACAGGAGACACTGAGACACAGGAGACAATGAGACACAGGAAACACGGAGACACAAGAAACACAGAAACACAGGAAACACTGAGATACAGGAAAACTTGAGATGAGTATTACTCTGAGTTTGTTAAACCTGAGATGAGTAAAACTTTGAGTTTGTTAAACCTGAGATGAGTAAAACTTTGAGTTTGTAAAACCTGAGATGAGGGAATCTCTAAGTTTGTTACACCTGAGATGAGTAACACTCTGACTTTGTCAAACCTGAGATGAGTAAAACTCTGAGTTTGTTAAACCTGAGATGAGGGAATCTCTGAGTTTGTTACACCTGAGATGAGTAAAACTCTGAGTTTGTTACACCTGAGATGAGTAAAACTCTGAGTTTGTTAAACCTGAGATGAGTAAAACTCTGAGTTTGTTACACCTGAGATGAGTAAAACTCTGAGTTTGTTAAACCTGAGATGAGTAAAACTCATCTCAGCGGTCTCACAGCTCTGCTTCAGAGCTGTGAGACCGCCCGTCAATCACCTGTCACATTCTGGACAGAGTCCAGGAGAGGACTGAGACCCAGATTGAACCTGCTTTCATTCCAGGATTTATTTGACGGACATTCCCCAGCTGTCCATCTCAAACGCCTCACAGTGTGAACGTCTGTCACATCCAGACAGAAGCTTCTTCTGCCACATGGCTGAATGTTTGAGATTAAAGCTGCTGGAAAAAAAAGCCTCTGACTGACATCATAAATATGTTTTGCGTGACATAACATGAATAAGTGACTACATGAGTATATGACTATATGAATACATGACTACATGAATATGTGACAACCTGAATATATGACAAGATAAACATATGACAACATGAATGTATGACAACATGACCCAGTCATTTACCTGCAATAAATGCTAATAATAGTAAAACCTGGGTGATTTTGTCATCTAATATTTTAGCAGCCACAAAAGGAGAAAGAATAGTTTCCCTGCAGCTGCGTCACTCACTCAAAGTCATCCTCCTTTCAAAGCTGGGCTGATTCCAACAATCCACATCTCAACTGGACATCTCTGAAAAATCTGGCTTTTATGTGTTTTGAAAAACAATAGAAGAAAAACAGGCACATCTTGTCATTATAGTTATTCTAGACTTCAAATATGAATGACTTATTTTTTGGAAAAAATGCTCGATTGTGACTTTTCATCTCAGCTGATGATCAGATCAGACAGAATGAAGGTATGAAGAAGAGTTGTGAGAGAGTGTGTCCAGTTTTGATCTCAATAACACCGATGTCGTTAACTTCATTCAGACTTCTTCTGGCTGCAGAGGTCTTCTAGATTAATCAGTGATGGGTCACATTTAAAGTGAGGAGTTCAATCGGAGGGGTCGCAGGTACAACGCTGGGATGTGATACGTGATAAATCCACACAACCCCACACACACACACACATAACTACACGCACGCACACACACACATACACACACACACACACAAACACCTAAATCCCCAAACAAACCCACTCACACACACACACATAACCACACACACACCTAAATCCAAACAACCCCACCCAAACAAACAAACATAACCACACACACTCACACACACACACACACACACACACACACACACACACGCACACACACACAGACACTTAAATCCCCAAACAACCCCACTCACACACACACACATAACCACAAAAACACCTAAATCCACACAACCCCACTCACACACACACACATAACCACACACACACACACAAACACACACCTAAATCCACACAACCCCACCCACACACATAACCACACACACACACGTACACACACAAACACACACACCTAAATCCACACAACCCCACCCAAACAAACAAACATAACCACACACACACACACTCGCGCACACACACACACACACACACAAATAATCACAAACAATCTCACACACACACACACACACACACACACACACACACACACACACACACACACACAGACGACTACAGACGGTAGAGAGAATTCCCGGTGCCTCAAACATAAAGGCGTCTGATGAATTTCCGTCATTTATGAAATGCTGACGATTAAATCAGCGACTTTGATCATTCCTGCTCATATAATATATTTCTTCTATACATAGAAATATAGAAGAAGAGAATAACGTACATTGTTTACCATCACTCTTTTTAACACGTTTGTGACATGTGACCTCAAACGCAGGCTTTCTGTTGATCCATCCAAGCTCCTATTTCTGTAAGACCTCGCTCTTCCTCCTCTTCATCAGAGAGGTGCCTCAGAACGTATGTGACATAAAGTCACCCACAAGAAGAAGTCATGTGGAACAATAATCTTAGTTTTTAAGGCTCTACAGGAAGCCTCTGGTCCACCTGGCATAAAGCTCTAAAGAAAACCTCCTAGTCACATTACATTGAAAGATCAACTTACCCACAATGCCCTGTTTCTTCCAAGGAGGTTTTTCATCATCCACCTGAGGCCGGCGGGCGTTTCCAGCGGATGGCAAGACAACCTGACAGCAGCCGCTTCGTGTTTCTGTACAGCATTTTTAGTTTTCAACTCGCCTCAACTCACAGTTTCCATAGTAACGGGCTGGGAGGAATTGAAGACTGAAAAAGACATACAGGACATTCTTCGTCCGTCTCCGTCTCCGAATATCAGGAGGTGGATGATGTGGAGATCAGGTAGCGTGGGTGGAGGATTGAGTAGGAGGGAGGACGCTGTTCGTGTCCCAAACATATGGAACCAGGTGGGATTTTGTTTTCATCCCTTCAAAAACCAAAACCACTTCAGTGACGTAAACGCTAACAAACAAAGTGTTTCACCGAAAAGCTTCTGGAATCAGAGATGAGAAATCCTCCGCAAGATACATGAAGACATTGAGTCTGAAACCTCCTGCAGGACTTTGTTCTTCACCAGAGGACAATTAGATGACTGGAGCATAAAACTTTTATAAGTGTCCCCATGAAGGAACGGCAGACACATCCTGGTTATCTTCTCTGGTTGTGGAGAACCCGGTTTCCTATGTGGGCGTGTCTTACAGATACTTTACAAAATGAATCACTCTAGATAGGAAGGTAGAACTTTAGAGAGGAAGGTAGAACTTTAGAGAGGAAGGTAGAACTTTAGAGAGGAAGGTAGAACTCTAGAGAGGAAGGTAGAACTCTGGAGAGGAAGGTAGAACTTTAGAGAGGAAGGTAGAACTCTAGAGAGGAAGGTAGAACTCTGGAGAGGAAGGTAGAACTTTGGAGAGGAAGGTAGAACTCTGGAGAGGAAGGTAGAACTTTGGAGAGGAAGGTAGAACTTTCCAGAGGAATGTAGGAAAACAAAGGTTTTGAAGACCTTTGATGTCTTCAGGTGACTACCTCCCCCAAAGAACAGGTTTGCGTGTCTCCTAAACAGTCCGTGGTTCCTGTCAGTTTGTCCCGTGTGATGAAAACATATCTTCGGTCATGGACCTGCTCCAACAGAGAGAACTTCTTATATTTGAAGATCTACAGTTGATTACAATAATCATCTGGAAGACGGTCTACACAGGGGGCGGACACCTCCACCAGGTGGGTGACGCCCCCAACATGACCCCCTCACCTGACGGACCCCTACATTCTGGAATCACTATGGTTGTATTGTGTTTCATTCTGAAGAGGACAGAACAATACTCCACTTTAAACTGTTAGGGAACTTCTTCTTCTTTCGGCTGTTCCCTTTAAGGGTCGCCACAGCGGATCATCTACCTCCATCTCCCCCTGTCCTCTGCATCGTCCTCCGTCACACCAACCAACTGCATGTCCTCTCTCACCACCTCCACAAACCTCCTCTTAGCTCCTCCCCTTCTTCTCCTGCCTGCAGCTCCATCTCCAGCATCCTTCTACCAGTAGATCCACTATCCCTCCTCTTCCCGGGTCAGAACCATCTCAGTCTGTCCTCTCTGACTTTGTCTCAAGGACGTCTAACCTGGACTGTCCCTCTGATGTCTCCTTTCTAATCCTGTCCTTCCTCCTCACTCCCAGAGAACATCTGAACATCTTCAGCTCTGCCTCCTGTCTTCTGCTCAGAACCACCGTCTCTGAACCATCCAGCAGAACTTCTCTCACCTCCATCTTGGAAACCTTTCCTTCACTCCTGCTGCTCCTCTTCTGTCACAGATAACTCCTCATTGCAAACGCTTCTCCGCCTCTTCTCCACACTCCCCGTTGCTCTGAACAGTTGAGCCCAAGTCCATAAACTCATGCACCTCCTCCACTTCTACGCCTCCATCCTCACCTCCCCCTGCCTCCCCTTCATTCACACACAAGTATTCTGTCTCGCTGCCGCTGACCTTCACTCCTTTTCTCTCCAGCGCATACCTCCACCTCTCCAGGTTCTCCTCCACCTGCTACCTGCTTTCACTGCAGATCACAATGTCCTCCACCAACATCATAGTCCATGGAGACTCCTGCTGACCTCCTCTGTCAGCCTGTCCATCACCACAGCAAACAAGAAGGGGATCAGAGCCCATCCTTGATGCAGTCCCACCTCCACCTTGAACCCATCCATCACTCCTACTTGTCACCTCACCGCCGTCATGCTGCTCTCACACATATCCTGGACCACTCTAACGTACTACCTGTCCCTCCAGACCTCCTCATGCAATACAACAATTCCTCCCTCACCACTCGGTCCTACGCTTCCTCTAAATCCACAAAGCAGCTCCTTCTGACCTTCTCCATCTCCTCTCATAGATCTCTTTCCCTTCATGAAACCATCCTGCTGCTCACAGTCTCACTTCTTCTCACAGCTTGAAACCTCTGTAGCTGCTGCAGCTCTGAACATCAACCTTGTTCTTGAAGATCACATCAAGAAGACTTTTCCTCCATTCTTCAGGCATCCTCTCACTCTCCAAGGTACGATCTAGCTGAATACTCCACTCCCCTTTTCTCCTAGACTCCTCCGTACCTCCACCTTTACTTTCTTCATCTTCTTCAAAGCCGCTCTTACTTCAATCTTACTGATCCTTTGAACTTCCTGATTTGGTTCCCCAAATGTTTCCCCTGATTTCTAAACTGAAACAACAGTCACCGATAAACTGTTTGGGAACTAAAGAAGAAAGATCGATACTTCATTGTTAACTGTTTGGGAACAAAGAAGAATTACAATACATCACTATGCACTATTTGGGAACTAAAGAGGGGGGAAAACAAAACTCAACGATAAACTTTTTGGCAACTAAAGAAGAAAGATTGATTCTTCATTGTTAATTGTTTGGGGACTAAAGAGGAATTACAATATTTCACTGTGAACGGTTTGGGAACATAAGTGGGAAGAACAATACTTCATCATTAACTGTTTGGGATCTAAAGGGAATGACCATACTTTAATGTGAACGTTTTGGGAACTAAAGAGGGAAGAAAAAAACAATACTCCACTATAACTGTTTGGGAACTAAAAAGGAATGAACAATACTTCATAATGAACTGTTTGGGAACATAAGTGGGAAGAACAATACTTCATCGTTAACAGTTTGGGAACTAAAGGGAATGACCATACTTTACTGTGAACTTTTTGGGAACTAAAGAGGGAAGAAAATAACAATACTCCACTATAACTGTTTGGGAACTAAAGAGGAATGAACAATACTTCATAATGAACAGTTTGGGATCTAAGGAGGAATGACAATACTTAATTATAAACTGTTTGGGAACTAAATAGGAAAAAAACAATTCTCAATTATAAACTGTTTTAATACTAAACAGATCTCTCTCCTCACTCACCAGTTCATCAATGGTAACGTACCCCCCTACCTAAAAGAACTACGCACCCCACTGACCTCAACACGATCCCTCCGTTCTACCCACTCATACCGCCCCCTCCTTCCCCGGACTAAGCTCAGCACCATGGCTGATCGGGCCTTCTGTTCTGCTGCCCCTCGTCTGTGGAATGCCCTCCCTGACCATCTGAGGGCTCCACAGACGACTGACACATTTAAAAAAGGACTTAAAACTTTCCTTTTTAGCAGAACCTATAACTTTAATTAACATTGCTGCTTTTTGGTCAGGCTTTTATATAGTTATTATTTTATTTTTTAATGATGCTTTTATCTGCTTTTACTTTGTAGCACTTTGAGATTTGATCCAAATGTAAAGTGCATTATAAATTAAATGTATTATTATTATTATTATTAAACAAGATAGACCAATATTAATTACGAACTGTTTGGGAACTAAAGAAGAAAGAAAAAATACTCCACTATAAACTGTTTGGGAACTAAAGAAGAAATAAACAATGCTCCAATATAAACTGTCTGGGAACTAAAGAAGAAATAAACAATGCCCCACTATAAACTGTTGGGGAACTAAAGAAGAAATAAATAATGCTCCACTATAAACTGTTTGGGAACTAAAGAAGAAATAAATAATACTCCATTATGACTGTTTGGGAACTAAAGAAGAAATAAACAAAGCTCCATTATAAACTGTTTGGGAACTAAAGAAGAAATGAACAATGCTCCACTATAAACTGTTTGGGAATTAAAGAAGAAATAATCAATGCTCAAAAAATAACTATTTGGGAACTAAAGAAGAAATAAATAATACTCCATTATGACTATTTGGGAACTAAAGAAGAAATGAACAATGCTCCACTATAAACTGTTTGGGATCTAAAGAAGAAATGAACAAAGCGCCATTATAAACTGTTTGGTAACTAACAAAAAATAAACAATGCTCCACTATAAACTGTTTGGGAACTAAAGAAGAAATAAAAAATACTCCATATGACTGTTTGGGATCTAAAGAAGAAATAAACAATGCTCCACTATAACATGTTTGGGAACTAAATAAGAAATAAACAATGCTCCACTATAAACTGCTTGGGATCTAAAGAAGAAATGAACAAAGCGCCATTATAAACTGTTTGGGAAATAAAGAAGAAATAAATAATGATCCACTATAAACTGTTTGGGAATTAAAGAAGAAATAATCAATGCTATAAAAATAACTATTTGGGAGCTAAAGAAGAAATGAACAATACTCCATTATGACTACTTGGGAACTAAAGGAGAAATTAAAAATGCTCCACTATAAACTGTCTGGGAACTAAAGAAGAAATAAACAATGCTCCATTATAAACTGTTTGGGAACTAAAGAAGAAATGAACAATGCTCCACTATAAACTGTTTGGGAATTAAAGAAAAAATAATCAATGCTCAAAAAATAACTATTTGGGAACGAAAGAAGAAATAAACAATACTCCATTATGACTATTTGGGAACTAAAGAAGAAATGAAAAATGCTCCACTATAAACTGTTTGGGAACTAAAGAAGAAATAAACAATGCTCCACTATAAACTGTTTGGGAACTAAAGAAGAAATAATCAATGCTCCACTATAAACTGTTT
>VRLP01007654.1:0-20625 GCA_009660295.1 Lophius piscatorius | reverse complement strand
ATCTTGCAGATGTGTTTGATGTGGGATTCAAAAGTGAGTTGAGGGTCAAATCTTACACCGAGGTTGGTGACTGATGAAGAGAGGGGAATGTCGTGACCAGAGAAGTTAATGCTGGTTATGGAGGAAGACTGGGTCTGATGTGGGTGCCAATTAAAATTGCTTCGGTTTTGAAGGGATTCAACTGGAGAAAGTTGTTTTCATCCACACCTTTATCTCCTCCAGACAGGCGCGGTGAGTTGACAGGGGAGATGATGGTGACGATGAGGATGGAGAAGATTCAGAGGAACATGTGTCAGTTTTCATGTAGATTTGCGTGTCATCAGCGTAACAATGGAATGAGAGTCCATATCGACTGATGACACGGCCAAGGGGGATCATGTACAGTATGAAGAGAATGGGGCCGAGGACTGATCCCTGGGGGACCCCACAGGTGACGGTGTGTGTCTGGGACCTTGCACTTCCAAGGGAAATGTATTCTGTCTTGTCGGTGAAGTAGGATTGAAACCAGTTTAGGGAAGTGTCAGTCAGTCCAATGGTGTGAAGTAGCTAGTGCAGGAGTATTCCATGGTCAATTATGATAGTCAAAGATCACCTTACATTCTACTTCATAATTGTTTGGTATTGGGTAGAATTCAAATTGCCTTCATAATGTTGAGTCACCCTGCCACATAGTCGCCAATTACAATTTGTTATAAGAAAATATAAAAAATACATAATACAAGTCCTGTCCAGGTCTGACCTGAGCAGCAGCCACAGAGAGCTGCTTGGATCAAGACACTGATAATATTTCCATCTGAAAAAAGAGCAATGTGAAATTATAAGATCAGGTATCTTTTTCTTTTTCTTTTTTTGCTTGTCTTCCTTTTGCTTTTCTTTCTGGGAAAAGGTTTTTCATACTTCGGAAAATGGTCTATTTTTGTGATGATCGACTGTGTGCCTGGTTCAGCCGCGAACAGTTATCAATGCAGCTTCTTCATTTTTAGGTCGGGTTCTTCAGCAGGCGAAAGGCATGTCACACTGGCCCACTTGGTGTGAGATAACCTTATGGTTCAATAATGCAGGTATCATTTAAAACTTGTATTATGTGTTTGGATAGGTCACCTTTCTTTTGTGTCAAATTTCGTTCTGAGTTCCTACACAATTTAGTGTTAGATACACACAAACGCAGAAGAAAACAAGGGAGGGCCCTTTTAACAGCACTATAAACTTGTCCATCTAGTCACAAACGTTTCTTTAGGCTCATCACGTTGTTTTACTGCACTTGATATATCAAGATTAAAGTTAGAAAAATTCTACGGCAGACCGAGTATCTGATGTGACGGATTGTTGTCAATATAATGTAGACAGTTTTTAACAAAACATTTGAATTTAACACTGCAATTTAAAAATGTGAAAAAAAGCAATGTCAAACATGAATCTGACTTGATCCATGACAAGTTTTAATTCAGTTCATCCAGAATGGAGTTAGATTAGCTATAAACTGAAAATGCTGGTTTGGCATATGGCATATGAGCTCAGGGTGAAAACCGTAAAATTGTGCTTCCAACAAGTAAAGAACCGCAATATTACCACATATCGCTTAACACTAAAAACTATCAAACCGCTACAGATTATACCTCAGAGGTCCGAAACCCTCCACTTTATTATATTTATGGTATGACTATAGTCTATAACATTCAATGACACGTTTATTGAAACAATTGATCAAATCTTACCTTTATGACACCTTTCGAAGCCTCACTCTTTTCATTTTCTAGAAGTGGAGGATGTGCAGAAGCAGGCGGCTCTTCTAAACTCTGGGGGATCACAATCTGTCTGAAACTGCTCGTGCTGTGAAGCTTCACTGCCTCCTGGTGTATCTTCTGACGGACGTGTTTTATCTTTCCTACCATGTTGATATAAGACAGAGAACTTTATATTCAACTCTAAAATGTTGGAGACCGGCGGTCGAGTTGTTTCTGGTCGGTGTTGACAGCGTGCGACGTTGTCAAGTTAGCTAAATCACTAAAGGAAGTGAAAGTGTTTCGTCTTCAAATAAAATCCGCATTTCAGTGTTGTGTTACTTTTGACGGTGTTTGATTTCAATTATTGACATAGAACACAACCACACCTGGACTTAAATGATTTCCTGACTTTATTCTCCTTCACCCCCGCGCGTTTGTCATCAACAGTGGGCTAATTTAAGCTAGTTAACCTAACTATTCTTAGAAACGTGGCACTTTCGAAACAGCTTAGAAAATCCCTTTGAGCATGAACTCAACTCAATTTATCTTTCAGCTATGAAATGTTTACCTATAAAAACAGCCGTACAAAACACATTAATCTTAACAACGCATTAGCATGAAAGGAATCCCAGAAAGACATGCTTTTACTCGGTGAAACTTGACAATCGTTGACAGGAAGCGCATGACTGGTGTCCTTGTCGAGCACGGTAGGAAACCAAACACCAAACAAGGGTTCCACATGTTTTTTTCACGCAGTAAGTGGTTTTATTCAACTTAAACAAATATTCATCTGAAAACTGAACCTGAGATGCTCTGTTTTTAGTGTTGCTCTAATAAAATGAGAATTCTACTTTCCCCTTTGCAAAGAAATAAATACAGACAATATTTTTTAATCAGATTACTGAGTTGTTACTTCAGTAACTGAGAAGAGAGTTGCAATTTGGTTATGTTAACAGATTGATGGGAACAATATTTGTATAATGCATAATGCATTCATGATTTGATATATTAGATTATAAAAATATAATTATCTGATTCTGACCATCTCTGGGTTGGTAGAGAAGACTTTGCTAGCCCCGCTGGGCCAGTCCTGGTAGAAGAATATCTCAGTAAATTGTCCAAAAGATTCAAGAACGTAGTAATTAATGTTAAAAACAGCTATAAAACAGCATCATTAAGTTAAAATCACATTTATTTGCAGATACATGTGGCAAATGATTATGAGGTCTCCTATAATAAAAACAAAAAGCAAATTTAAACATTACAGCTTACATTACTGTGGTACATATGTATTTCTGCATGTACAGTATATAAAAATATCAAAACACTCCTATACAAAAATAACATTAGATGAAACAAGACTACTACATAATGATCTCAGCCTGTCAGCTTGAGATCAAAATCCAGAATACAGGACCATACAAATATTCCTAAAAGTTTGACTAGATAGAATCTTTGTTTGTTTTTTCCCCCAGATGAACCTCTTCAGAATTTATGTTACTAAAACCAAATTAGAACTATTTCTGTATCACCTCAATTTGGACCTTCAACTTAGTTAATGAATTGAGAAAAATGTTCTCAATCAAAATATCCAACACTTACTCAATGAACAAAAGTTAACTTAAGTTAATGCTGGAAAAATCTCCTTACATTTTCGAAGCAGGCAACCATGTTGCTATTTGTGCGACTGGAATAGAAGTGCAATTCAACTTTTGCATTTTGACCCAGTCAGAAGAAACAATGTCCACAGAGTGGTCTTTGTTAAAGGACAATACCGACAAAAATATACATCTTCGTCTAAACACATTGGTGGCACATTCTTCTTAACAATACAAATATTTGTGTTATAGAGATGTTACACAAACATAGACAAAGTTTACACACACAAGTTCAAGTCAATCACAGGAATAAGTTACACTCTAAGTTACATAAAAAGTTATATAATATACATCTAATGCCTTAGAACAACCAAACATTTGGCATAGTATTAATTCCACATCAAATATGAATAATATTAAGCACTACTAATATTTTAGGAATAATACGACTTGCTATAGGAAAGAAGGAATCTCAAATTTTTTCTAATGCCTCTTAAGGAAAGTGAAGATTGTTCAATCCAGATCTGATATCCTGATGTGTACAAATAAGGAGGATGGAGGAATAGGGGTTCCATCTTTGGACAATAAATGAATGTGACGATAACCTGAGAACACAAAACAATAATAGGGGGATTATGAGAACACGGTTTGTTTTCTGATTTCTATAAGTTGAATGGAATCTGCCATACTGAAGTAAGAGTGCTGCCATACAATGCGCAGAGTTCAACACATGGAACATTTTTAATGCATTTACAACTGATAAAAATCTCCTGCTTAACCCTGCCATTAATGTATATTTATGAAATTGTGTACCCATGTGAGTGTTTGTATTCAAATGAGATATGGACAAACGAATTGGTGGATCATTGCAATCTTGATAACAGAAAATGATTGCACCATAAATAAACAAAATATATTCTAAAGTGAAGGGAGCAATTATTTTTACCGTTATTCAAAGTAATCAGCTTTACATTATGAAAGTATTTCACCTTTTTGCATACTACTAAGGCACTAATTAGCTCTGACATCCACATATACATTTACATTTACCGGCCTGAGCAATATATTTATCTGATTCCAAGACTCATACTCTTGTGGACATCTGGGATTACCTCTAATGGTCTATAAACCTGGACTGTGTGACATTTTGGGTGTAGAAGAACCAAATCATTTTTTGCAATCAACAAAAGATCCTGTGGGCAAATTAAGAGATTGAATTTATTTATGATTTCAAGAATTATAATATTATTGTAATACCGGTGTACCGGTGGAGTAACGGCCATTATTACACAAGGATTTTTGAGACGGTTGAAGTAGTTTGTCCTCCATCTAAACAACAAACCTGTCCCTTCATCTTTTTGTTGGTCTCTTCTAGTTCTGTATGGACATGCATTCATCTTTGTGCTTGTATATTAATGCTTATAGCCTAGAGAGTAAGATCACATCTCTTCCATGTTTGTTTTCAGTTGCAGTGTTGTTTTGCTGTGAAGCTCCAGAAATAATTTGTGAACTAAAACATTTCACCAAATTTTCCACGGCGATGAGTACATAATGATTTAATTTTGACTTTGGGCTACTCATTTGACTTGGTTTCTTCAACCTTACCTTGCTGCATGCAGCTGAGAGGGATCATAAACTGTCCCACAAAATCATTTTTAGAAGTCTTGTCATAGTCCTCCACTACAAAGCGCACCATTGCCAGCTCTGGAGTGTGGATGGCGAAGCGCAAAGTGTCGTACCATACAGGGTTGAACCCTGCAGAGAGAACAAATCCTTTATACAAACCGAATTCTGCATACTAATCACAATATGAAATATCAACCCATCCTTTCCCTGAAGCAGATCATGATGGGTAATCAGATGGGCCGGTAGGATCTCCTGTACCATTGTTCTCGATGTATCTGGTCTCCTGCTTGGCATTGTCCATAGGAACGCCATGGATCTCCACTCTGACCATAGGATCCACTATTGAATGCTCTTTGATGTTGACTTTAGGAAGCTGCTGACCACTGATTACCTTAAATACATGAATGCAATCTCATCAATAAATTAATGAAATGACTGGATGAATTCAATAAATATTAAACATGGGAGGGAATACATGTAAAACTGATGACAGCTCTTGGATGAGAGTCCACCTTAAATTGTTTTTGACACCTGGATGCTTGACAATCCACATAAACATGAATATACATGTTCCTACTGGCTTTGTTGTTTGTACCTGTACAGTTAGGACAACATGTTGGTAGCCATCCCGTTTCTGAGGTGTTTCTGGGTCAAATCTTTGTTCTGCCTGTCTCAAGAAACTGGGCTTCAGCACATAGCCACATCTGCCATTCTGACTAAACAGGCCATCATTCATATCCATGCCCTCCCCAGCAGTCTGGAAATTCAGTGCAACTGAATGGAAAGAAAAGAAATAAGAATTATTTTCCATCAAAATTCAATTGTCAAACAATAAAAATACAGTTTATGGTATTCTTTTATTCCCCAAAAACTGAGTAACAGTAAAGAGCATCAGTTGAAGGTGAAATTGGCACACTGAGATCTGGCCTTATATGCTGTGGCAAACACATCATCACATAAAATATTATAAGTCCAGGTTTGAATTTCATCAAATGTAAGTTGAAATGAGATCTGCTCCCCTGTCTGACTGATGAGATGACCACTTGTCCTGATGTAGTGGAACACAATGATTCAGCAAGATTGAAAGGTTTGACATTGGCTTTTATGTGGAGAGAAGTAACTCTATTCACTGTCCTACAGGCCAGCAACAATTTAGAACTGGATGCAAAAAGCAACAGCTGCAGTGCAGTGTAGTGAATTGAGATGGTAGATAAGGGGTAGATGCCATTGATGCATTGGAAAGAAGAGGATACAGGTAGTTGTTCGAGATGACAAGCACTGGGCAACAACTGGGCTGTCTCCATCATAGTGTAAAGGGTTGAATAATGTTCATTTTGTAAAAAGAGAATCTACAAGAGTGGATTAATTTAATGTTGCCTATACATTCAATTTGTTATTTCAGCCTGAAAAACAGCAGTCTGTGGCAAAACCTTCTACTATGACTAGTCAAGATTGTAGAAGAGGGATCATACTGACAACATCTGTCAAATCCGGGCTTCTATCGTTAATTATTGCTGAGATTGTTTTTATCTTGTTGTCAGACTTGTGTTTTTCTGATAGAGATATTATTTTCTTTTATACAACACAAGTGTCCTTTTATCAAAACCTTTCAAAGTACAGGATTATCATTTATTTATCCTTCCATCTATTTCTTTGTCATATCCTGACGTTCTGCTAGGAATAAAGACAATCTCTCACTTTGGTTATATATTAACCAGATAGCCTGTAACAATGGTACAGACACACCATACTCCAGGTCTCTCCATGGGACATGGTCAGAAACCTTCTCCAAATCTCTTTCTCCAAACACAAGTAGCCTGGATGATTAATTGAACATTAGTTAGAGGAACAAGGTGTAACATGTAGGGGTATCTCTTTGGATCAATGGAATATGATATTCATAATGGTGTTTTCTCTGTATAGTCAGCTGAATAAATACATATTTTTAATATTATTTTGAACAAAGTTCTTTTTGTCACTATGTGAGCGAGTTGTAACTTGGAGTCCGCCATGTTGCGCTGCTGTTTTTGGAAGTTGCTGCTGGATTTTGCATTTTGACAAATGGAGCATCGTGCGGAGCGGCCCTATTGTCAGTTGAGAAAAAAAATTATTTAATCTGTAAATCCATGCCCACTGATTTGTGAGCCCTGCGCACGGACTGCTACGGATGCAATAAACTGATGCATTTTATACAATAAAATTGCATATACGTTTTCCGTCCCAATTTTCTAACTAGTGAACTTGTTCCCTCCAGGCAATTGGGACAGCCTGTAGGTTGTCCCAATTTTCTAGTTTTTGTTCTCCAGGGGTGTTCAGTAGCGCCCTAACGCGCCAATAATGCACCCGTCCCGCAAGACTGCATCAGACCTCACTTCACCCAAGGCTATTACCCTGAATGTCTGGTTTTCCAGCCATTGTTAGCTTTTTGTAACTACTAGACAGTACAGGGCAAGCCGGGAAGAGCCACATTTGACATCTGAACCATGGAGAAGAAATGTCTTATTAGGTGTGAATTAAATTATTGACGATAAGAAATTGACGTTCGTGAAGCTGTGGCTCGCCATGTTGTTCTACCTGATTTTTATTAAGATTATGAAAACAATGTAAAAGAAAGGAGGTCTGAATGCCTGCTTAAGATGAAGATTAGTGTGTCTTTCAGTTGCAATTACCGATTTGGCACCCAACATTCCACATCTCCTGAGGATTGAAATTAGAGGAGTCTGTTCGGAAGCCACTGGGATAAACCCTAGAAAGCTGTCGTGAGTTATGGTAAACAAATTCAGCCGCTGAAATGGAGAAAATAAGATAGATTTAGTTCATTTCCAGACCTGCTGCTTAGCAAGTCAAAAAATCTAAACTATATATGAAGTATCAAAAACACATTAATATTCATACATTAGCATTTACCTTACCGTGAATTTTAAGATCTGAGACGCATAGGAGTGATAAGACTCACCCGTCTCTCTCAGGTGTTTGCGGGCCTTGGACTCTGTGAAAGATGCAACCTCATAGAACTTGGAGTGGATGCGGGAGTGTTTGAAGCTACCGAAGTGGATGCTTTTGCAGTAAACAACACAGTCTGACAGCTCCTTAGAGAGACGCTGTTTAGACCTCTATGGAAAGAAAAAGGTAAAGAATACATTTTAAAAATTAAGGATGAAAAATGACTATGGGGGTAGATATTAAGTATAAGTAAATATATAAGTATTTTAACCATATTCCATTCGTAGATATATTATTACGATTAAGAAAGAAACAAAAGGAAGGGAAAAAACAGAGCAGAGCAGTTTTAATTAAAGGAATTGATTATAAGACTTCTTAACACTGCAAATGACAAGTTTAACTGATATATTCTAGTGCTGTGGTTAAGTACGCCCAGTGCTAAATGTGTACATACTAAGGTCCAAGTGTCACAGAGAGGTTGCTGCTCCAGTGAGTCGAGGGTCCAGAAAATCATGGAATGTGGCTAATACCACTATGTCTGGAGCGCTATAGGAACCATCTGGTGCAACTAAACCAATATTTCCATGATCTTTTGAAACAGGAGTAAATCAAAGCAAAGCTGTGATTCGATATTTTCTTGTCATGAATAGTTAGCTGATGTTAGATGGTTCCAATATCTGGGATTGGTAATCTAATCTGCATACAACAAACTATCCCATTTTCTATCCTGGTGCCTTTTTAATCAACCGATGGTGCTTTATATATCCCCAGACACGGAGTGAGTCAGACTTCATATGCCAGACTCAGGTCAGTGTTCAAAACCTCCTGCGTTGTCTGCTATGGGCCATTGTCTTCTTGCCTTGTTCTTCACATACCAATGGAATGGCCTTAAAATAAACTATGGTTTTGTGTCTTGCCAAAGCATACTTAGAAATGCATAGTTGCCAGGGGATCAAATTGCAGACCCTCTGATAAGTGGACAACCACTCTGTGAGCATATATCTGCAAGATTATGGGAGTTTTAGGAATGATGATGTTTCATCAAACCTCTTTGGGCCTTTGATACTGCAGCTTTGTTAAAGCAGTCAACCCCTTAATGAAAAGGTTACAGTAGGTAGCACAAATTACAGCAGTCCCTACAATTTAGACCTTGGAAGAAGTAGTTGGCTCTCTATCTCAAAGTCTTCTTAGGCAAGTTACTGAACTCCATAGTCCGCACTAATACCATGGTGAGTAAGACTAGAAAAAATACTATGTAAATGCAGTCTACTTTACAAGTCACGTGAGATTCATTGAGGTAAGCCCATGAACTGAAATCGGAGCTGACCATTATTTCAATCACCAAGACACAAATAAACCCTCTGAAACTAAAGAATCATGTCAGGGGTTTAAACACAGGGCAAACGGAAACCTGGCATCAACCCCTTTCAAATTGTATAAGTGATCCGATGTGACAATGCCAAGCAAAAGCAGGGGCGCTGCCAGGCAAGCATCCATGACAGCAGAGATAAATGGTATGGCAGTGTCACCTGGCAAGCAACTTCATGCCACGCCAGTCTACTCGCATATGAAAGCTAATATGAGTGTCTATCCAGGCCTCAGATAAGGAGGCCTAGTCTAGTCCACTATACAGCATGGCAGCCAACTTTACAGACACCTAAACCATCATCAAAGACACTGCCAGCTGATATCAGTGCCAAGACTGGTATTACCTACTAGCCCTACTTTGCATAAACATGGGTGACCATTAATATTCTTTAAAGATCTACTGACCTTCTGGAGTTAAAATTACAGAATATGAAGACAGTAACAATAGGATTTTCTTTCTTTTTTAATATTTTATATGTCTCATGAATTACAGCACACTTAAAGAAGTAGCCACTAGTCATCAGTAGTCACTCATGAGTGCCCACTCATCCCCAGTGATCACTCTGTTCAGCATCTTATGTCTTTCTCTGCTTCATTGCTACACTAATGGTGTAAACAGATCACCCTATCATCAGTCAGTGTTTGCTCCCTGCCATTCCATCTTCTAAATTTTTCATGAGGGATGACATAAGTTTATGTAATCCTTTTTAGTCGGCTGGACTGTGACAACAAACTTGATGAGGAAATTATCAGAACAATTTTAGTTTAGTCTCATAAAGATGCTAGCTAAAAACCCGAATCATCTGGAGATGATAGTCAAACTAGATTTAACATAAAACAAAAGCAACCACAGTAAACACAAAATACAGGTTTAAATGTGTAAGTGTATGGGGTTCAGATCCAGACTTTGACCAGGTTACTATAAACTTAAATTCTATTGTTTTTGAGTGATTTAGAGATGGATTTGCTCATATGTGTTTCCGATATATCCTCTGTGTTCTGTAACTTATATCAGTTTAAAAACTACTAAAATATGTTTTCAGATATGCCCATGCTTCCTTTTTGATACATTTGTTATTGGATTGCTGTGTACTGATAATATAATAATTTCTTGCATGGAACATCCGTTATGCTGTTAAGTAGTTTGAGAATCCTACCTTACAATTTGCAAAAGAGGATAGAATAATTCTTCACTCTACTCCTTTACCCAGAACCACTCCAGTGAGCCACCAGCAGCTCCTCCATCATGTCTCATAAAAATGTGTCTAGTTTAAACACGATCAAAAGAGGAGGCCCTATCTCACTATATAAAATAACATGGAAAAATAATTCTGATTTTAGATCCACTCCAACATTTATTATAGTTTAAGGTGGATTTTTGTGTGAGAGATACAAAGGCCACCTCTTTTGGTCTCAGAAGGTTGGTGGATGCATGGATGCATTTCTATGGAGTGGTTTTTACGCAGTATAACAGTCTCTACTTAAGGCCACCAAAAAGCCCTTGCAGTGTAAAAAATTACTCAGGATTCAAAGAGGAAACCTTTCAGGCCATTGAACAGTTGTTGGCAGACAAAAAAAATGACTTAGAAGCCTGGACTCTGCAGCAAATAAAAATTTGCACTAATCACTTGATTAGTGCAAATTGTGATTAGTGCAAAATCCTAAATTTAATCAAACGGAGTGCCTTCATTTCGGGGCTCAGCTTAATCTGCAATCCTAAATTTAGCTCCTCCTAATTTACCTTAGCGTTGCGTCATGGGTGTGGATACTAGTGGAAACCCTGCTCAAACATAAATGAGTTGATGGCTTCTAGCTTCTAGTATTAAAGCTCACGGCTTCCCCAACAACTCATCTTAAGCAGTTCAAACTAACATCTACCCCTGATTGAACTCCTCAAAATAAATTTGAAGTTATGTCCACAGTAATATAAATAAATAATAATAATAATAATAATAATAATAATAATAATAAATATGAATTATTATATCAAAATATCGGGGAAAAAATGATATAATAAGATAAATGTCCTTGAGTCGACTAATAAGCACCAATGGTTGTCATTTTTTTGGGTTGTATCACCACTCTTAATTGTTCCAAATTCAGCAGTACCTGTCTTCGGTTACCAGGCAGTACACGCATTAGGTGTAAAGTAGATCAACAGTTCTATGTCTATTGGGGACATGGCTGAAACAGAGCATACTGATTATATATCAGGCAGGCAGGTAAAGTGCATGACAAACTAAAACAGCCGTTAACAACCTGAACTACCTTTATCCTGTGACGGACACTCTCTCGATGGAGGATATCTTCATTGAATTCAGACACCTCATCTTCATCGCTGACCTCTCCAGCCTGAGAATCTTCTGCAATTCCGTTCAAACTCTCCTCCAGACCACCAATTTTCTTTGCCTTCAACAGAATCTTCCCCTTAAGATCCTAACAGGAAGGTGAAACAACATTCCTGGTTTATATATAACATCCAATTTAAATAAGAGCTTTAAGAAGATGGCATGGGGTCAATTCTCCACAAATTCTCCAAACAAAGGTCATATTTCTCATGGTTCTGTGCATGCTACATTTCTCATAAAAGTCTGAGCATGTTTTTATCCTCAACACATGAACAAACTACAGGAACAGAGAATATTAGAAAAAGGCACAACGTCAGTGCCTTCAAGTCAGGAAAAAAAATCTTAATGTTTTCATTTCAAGGTAGGTCAAAATTATTTTGTGAAATTCTGAAAGAAGAGCCCATGGACAATTTTAACAAATGTACGTGTCATTGGAGCATCAGAGTGAAACCATGCAAACTCAAGAAGAGCATGTAAGATCCATATAGTAAAGCTCCAGGTGCATATTCAAACTGAGAGCCTAATGCTCCGCTTTCATAATGCTTTGTTTTGTTTTTACATCCCGTTGCCTTCCAAATGCATTAATGTATCTTTCAACAGTATATTCTGGCCTACACAGAGAACGTATGTGTATCATAAACATGCAAAGACAGTAAGAACCAACTGGAGTGAAGTAAGACCAGGTCAATTAACAACTCACCTCAGGAGATGGCAGCCCGATTGGGGCCTTGCCATCCAATGTGCTTTTTAACAATTTGTCACCAAGGATGTGGTTGAGGTGATGGGCCATTACTCTCTGTTGCTCAATACTGCAGTGGTTCTCAATTGACAGGATGACTGGATATTCTGATACCTGGATGGAGTAGGGGCGGAGGTGGGAGCAAGTGGGTGAGTTTGAAATTGAACACTGTGGAGCATTATCATAGTGGAAAGCTAATATACCTGCTGCCATATACATGTGTGTTAAGCTTTGCCAGATCATGGATGCACAAAGTCATAAGGTCACAACAATCAGTTGCAGCTAGATGCTCATATAGGCCACTGACATCCACGTGATCCTGGTAGCTTTTCACGTTAGCATGAGGCTGGCAATATGCTGTAGCTTCTTGGCTAGCTCACATTATTTGCCTTTAAGATTATATATCATGAATTTCATTGGATATCATTGCAGATGACCCACTCATATATATATATATATATATATATATATATATATATATATATATATATATATATATATATATATATACACAATGAGAATTATTACGTTGATACAATTCCACAGGACAAAAAAACCAAAAGCAATTGAAATACCAGCATGAAGGGATTACCAAACATGATTGATTTTTACCACTTAAAACAGCGTTATCATCAATGCAATGAAGTAGGAAGTGTGTGACTGAAGTAATGTAAAAAACAAACAAACAGGAGTGTTGTTTTGGGTACAGGTACATCGAAGGATAGGTACACCAGTAAGCCACCATTCTCAATAAATTACAACAGAATTCTGGGTTTGCCCAAAGCCTATGAAGAGATATGAACAAATGAAAAACAAGATAAGCACCACAATAAAGAGTTTCAATCTGAAATAGACCACAAGAACACTATTAAAACTGAGACATGAGTAACATGAAATATTATAAATCAATGCAATCTTTTCTTGATTGATATTTCAATTACATCCTTTCTTGTTTATGAGTAACTTAATGTTTAAAGCTTGATTTTGTTCCAAATGGTAGAACTGTTTGAAAAACATCAGTCATCATACCTTATTTCAAGCATTTATTAAGAACAGAACTATGTATTAATATCTGCACCAATAATGTTGCATTTGTAATCTTTCCATTACATCTTACATTTCATTTCATTCATCACTGTCAGAGATTCATTTTTTATCTGTAATAGTACTGAGGTGAATGTGGTATGAGGCAGATTCTGGATCACTTTTCACTTTTTGCAACATTGCAAAATATCGTGAAAAATAATATTGGGTCAATCAAAATAAAATAACCAGACATGAAAAACGAAAAGAAATTCTATTGTTATAGCTGTATGACTGGATCCAGATCCAGATTATGACCTTGATCTGAAAGATCATAGTCTGCACTTCCAGGAATCCTTATGTTTTTGGTCGTAGTAATGGAGAGATAGAGACATGGCACTGCCACCTGTAACTGAGATAGTGCCGATTCGGGGTCATTCAAATGGATTTCTTTTATATGCGAGTTATATCTAGAAAAGAATATTTGGGAAGACACTGATTTGGTTTTGGACACAGTATGGTAACTGAGAGGAAAAGAGACATGGCACAGCAACCGTAAGCTCAGAATGATGCAGACTGGGAGCCATTCAAATGGATTGGATGGATGATTGCTAATGTTTTAGTGAGAATGGCATTGGTAGGTAGTATTTAAGAGATTTTCAACTCGTCTATGGCCTAGAAGAGTTTTTTTTATTTCAAATACCTGTGCAATAATTTTACCCCATAGGTAATTTTTCTGAATAAGGCTCTCTATTTAGGGTGAAAAGATTTCCAATCAGCCATTCTCGTTGTCAACTCGTTGGCTGCCCTGCATACACACTCTGGTCAGCTCTTTCCATCCATGTACCAGCCTACTATCCACCTGTCGTTACCTGTTGAGCAGTTCCTCATGTTTTCTTTCTCTCATGTCTCTTTGTAAACATATTACCAGAGAATGAGGACCTAATTGGAGCCTAATTGCCCAATTTTCACTTGTTTGTCTCGCTGCTATAATAACCATTTCAAACATGGGAACTTGTTCGACTCTATTTCTTATATAGACTAATCTATTCAAGATCCTTGTATGTAATCATCTATGTCTTTCAAATATCAACGTTGACCTTCACTTCTACACTGCCAGTAATCAAAAGTTAAACATACCTTGAAGGCATAGTTGCCCACTGCAGAGACCACATCCTTGAAGAGTATTTTGGAGGTGAATGTGTGTCCATGGTAGACAATGGGCTCTCCGCTGGCACCATCCCAGCAGTCCACTTCCACACACCGACAACCACGACTCAGAGCCCTGAACAGTAAAGTTACATTGAACATTTCATTAAAAAAATATTCAAGGATACATGTTAGAAACTGGAAGGATATTTCCTCTCCTCGCCACAAGGGGCACCAAGTGGTGTTTCAGTGCTGTTTCCCACTCGTTAAACTGATGAATACTTCCCCCTCTTTGTCTACAAACATTTTGTAACGTTTGTGGGTGATTGCCATATAATTTTTGATTTACCTCAATGCAAGTAGCATCTCATAGAATTGAAAACATTGTATAGGCTGATCTCTGAGTTAAAATGATTTAATATCTTTAAGTATTTGGCTAATCATTATTTGAAATGTTTTTTACTTTAATGTACAGATGTTCCATATAAATGAAATGCTACATGTATGATTGCTTGCATTTCTATCTTGTTCAGTACCCATGACAAATATGATTATGAATATCTTGCTAGAATTCCCTTTATAAAGAAATTGGACATTGATTTGGAACTCCTGTTTCCTGTTGGTTTGGGACTCCAGTCAGAACCATAATCACTAACAATGCAGGAGGGAAGAACATACACTGGGTTGTGGAGATAGACTTCCTTTGTGTTATTAATGGTAATAACAGACTGAACTTTTGCATGAAAAATAGTAATAGCTACAAATAATGTTTGGATTTGGATTTAATGCACTGTTTGGAAATTAATTTTTTGTTGTTGTCTTTTTGTAGATAATTGATTGCTTTCTTGTCACCTATGTCATCTTATCTCTTCCTCACTATTGAGCACAGTTTGTATTTCATTTGCTTAACCAATCTGTTGTGACTCTTCGATCCCAGTTTCAAGCTTCGTTTCCTTGTGTTCCCAGCATAATTTGTACATTAAAGTAAGTCACCCTTTTTTTTATAACCTCTGCCAAGGAAATTCTGTATTCACCACTGAGTGTTTGTCTGTTAAAAATTATTGGATGGATTTGCGTAAAACTTTTATCCAGAGGACGGTTTTGTTTTATCCAGAGGTGATTGAATTTCGGGGATGTTTAGTGTGTTGCAGCATTAAAATTAATAAATAAAATTAGCAATAGTCTCATAAATTAATGAAGAAATCGGCATGAAATGTTTATAAATAAAGATATTTAATTGATTTTGATCAAAATGTGTAGGCCTTTTGGACCAATACTTTTTTATTTGCAAGGTAGGTATGGACTTTTTCAAACTTGAAAAAGGAAAATCAGTTTGTGTGCGAGTTTTGCCTTTGCCTTCAGATTACTTGTGTGGAAAATTTTGAGTTTTACCAAGGCCGCCTGTAATTTATAATTTTAACTTCAAAACGTTGGGGAAATTATGGAATTGTCATCGCCACTGCATCCACCATTGCAGATCCTCCGTGTTGGCTTGATGACTCAAAAACTATCTCATGGATCTATTTCAAATTTAAGACATATATACCATACATTGACCTTACTGCGAGGAAGAACTGGAGTGATTTTGGGAAAGTTTGACTGTATATATCTGACCCTAGGGGGAGCCTTATCCGCAAAATTCACAGGCAATAATTTCTCAATTGTTAGTCTGATTTAGTCCAAACTTGGTGCATATAATTCAACTCAAGGATATCTACCTTGTATACATAACAATTTACCCCAATAGTTAATATTCCACACTCTAGAGGGAGCCTTTTATTAAAAACATAGTTTTTAGTACATAACTTTCTAAATGTTGGTCTGTTTTAGTCCAAATTGGTGCATATGAATAAACTAAAGGATAGCTATCTTATAAATATTGTATATTACCTTAGTAGTTCATATTTTACTCAGCTGTTTTTACAAAAAACACTCACGGACACATCTCAAGAAATATTCAATCGATTGGGATTTAATTCTTAACTATACCTAGGTGTGATGAATAACTGGGTTGATTTTGGGAAAAGTTGGTTGTATATTTCTGATACTAGGTCAGAAATAAATAAATAATCTCCAAAGGTTTTTCTCAAACAATTTCTCAACCATTTGTCCAATTAAGTCCAAAATTCATCAGGGGAATTACTTGTTCAACAAAGGGGATTGGGGATTTTACGGGGATAATCACTTGAAATAACCGTTTGTCGTCTGTTTTTGCCCCGTCCAACTTGAAAATTTTTTGCCGGTATGATTTAATCCATGTTTTAAGCTTTTTTTTGGATTATCTATTAAATCTCTGAAAAGCTCATTGTTGTCAATTCCTCTTGTGTCTCACATAGGCCCTAAATCTCTCATTTGTTTCAAAATAAGCAACAATTACCTAAAAGGAATTTGACGTCAGGAATTTCTTCTTCTTTTTTTTCAATGAATGTTGTTAAACTGATGAATGGTGGAGGATTAACTGAGAAGCGTTGAGCTTTGAAGCTCAATGGAGCAAAGTAAAGACCAATTTAGACAATGGATTTCCACATAGGAAAACCTCAAATCTACAGAATACCTTGGAAGTGGATTTAGGTATTTAACCTTTAATGGTATTTAGTCATGTAGATTGATTCATTGTATCGAGTTAAATTACACGTGGTAACAATGCAATAGTTAAAACATATTAAGGCAATGTTTCTTTCCATAAATTAAACTCATTTAAATAATATAATTCACAGACCTTGCTGTGCATAGTATAGCATGAAGGAATAATTTAAACTGAAAAGGATTAGCCTACTGATCCTAAGATCTGTGTTGTCGGGGGCGATATGCCCCTGGTAGGGTCTCCCATGGCAAACAGGTCCTACGTGAACGGTCAGACAAAGAGCGGTCAAACCCCTGATAAGAGGAAAAATCAAGGACTCGAGTACCCTGCCCGGAGGGGGTAGGGGCCTGCAAAGGAGCGTCTGGTGGCCGGGCCTTCACCCATGGGGAACAGTCGTGTTCAGCCCGGAGCAGGGACATTGGTCCGTCCTTCCATAGGCCCACCACCACAAATCCGCAGTGGTCCAGTGCATTGTGGATCGGGCAGTAGAGGGTACTGGAGAGGAGAGTCTGGTCGATAGTCGTACCTCGGATTCAGGAGGAACAATGCTGTTTTCGTCCTTTACCGTGAACCGCTTGACTAAACCCTCTCGAGGGTTGGGAGTTTGTCCAACCAGTCCACATGTGCTTTGTGGATCTGGAGAAAGCTTACGACCGTTCCGAGAGTAGGGAATGGATTGCTCAATGCTACGGGCCATCCGATCTCTGTACTATTGGAGTTAGAGTCTGATTCGCATTGCCAGCAGTAAGTCAGACTCGTTTGCAGTTGCGGGTGGACTCCTCCAGGGCTGACCCTTGTCACCCATTCTATTCTTAATCTTAATGGACAGAATTTCTGGGCGCACCCAAGTGGCGGAGGGTGTTGGGTTTGGCGGCCTTAGGATCCCGTCTCTGCTTTTTGCGGATGATTGGCAAATTCGAAGACTAACCTCCAGCTCGCACTGGGACGATTTGCAGCCGAGTGTGAAGCGGCCAGGATTAGAAACAGCACCTCTAAGTCTGAGGCCATGGTTCTCAGCCGGAAAAAGGTAGAGTGCTCACTCCGGGTCGGAGAGAAGTCTGTCCCCCAAAAGGAGAAGTCCAAGTATCACAAGGTCTTGTTCACTAGTGAGGGGAAAAGGGAGAGGGAGATGGACAGACGGATCGGGGTGGTGTCTGCAGTGACGCGGATGCTATATCGATCCGTTTTGGTGACGAGAGAGCTGAGCGGAAAGGCAAAGCTCTCGATTTAACGGTCGATCTACGTTCCAACCCTCACCTTTGGTCATGAACTGTTGGTCATTACCTAAAGAATGAGATTGCGCATACAAGCGGCTGAAATTAGTTTTCTCCGCAAGGTGGCTGGGCTCCGCGTTAGAGATAGGGTGAGGAGCTCCAACAGCCGAGAGAAACTCAAAGTTTCTCTCGGCTGCTACTGCTCCGCATCGAGAAGAGTCAGTTAAGGTGGTTCCGGCATGTCCATCTGGGAGGAGATCCCGGGGCAGACCCAGGACATGCTGGAGAGATTACAACTCTAGGCTGGCTTGGGAACACCTCAGAAACCTCCTAGAGGAGTTGATGGATGTGGCCAGGGAGGGGAAAGTCTGGGCTTCCCTGCTGAAACGATTGCCCCCGGGACCCGGACTCGGACCCGGATAAGCGGAATGATAACGGTAACAGTATCCCTGCACCTTGAAAAATATGCATTTGTGGATCAGAATTGACCAACAGTGCCCTCTAGTTTATTGGCCTCCTTTAAAAAAATTTGTAAAATAAAATTTAAAAAATGTATTTTTTTGTCTATACCAATGACATTCGGTTCAGATTATTCTCAAACATCTAACTTCTAACTCGGGTAAGTAGATTTAAAAAAACATTAAATCTTTAACATGAAACTCTAGAAGATGTGTGCTGCAATTATTTGCACCCTGCATTTAATACTTTGTGCAACCCGGTTTGCCACAGTATCAGCCCTGAATCCTTCAGATTCAGTGGTCGACACTTGTGGACTCTCCTCTTCATCACATCCCAAATGTGTTCTGTGGGTTTGAGGTCAGGGGACTGGGATGGCCATGGCCAAATCTTTATTTTTTGGTTCCTTCATTCATTTGGAGGTGTGCTTCAGATCTTTGTCCTTCTGGAAGGTCCAACTTTAAGTTTACTAACAAAGGTTTAGGGATTCCATCCAATATCTGCTTGTATTTGATTTAGTCCATATCACTATGTCTTTTAGCAAGATGATCCAGAACCTTTGGAAGACAATCAGCCGCACAGCATCAGAGATCCACCAACAGACTTCACGGTGTGTATGAGAGGATTTTCTATATGATTTTCTATATGACAATTGTTCCTTTGAAAGTCCCTGTGGTGTTTCGCAAAATATAGGTGCTTTAGCTTGGGTGTTGATGACAGCAGATACTTTTTCTTGCTACCCTGACAAACAGCTTGTGTTAGTGAAGGGGCCATCTTATGGTCTTTTGCCGGTTGAAATCATCTTTACACAGTGTGTGTGGTCAGTTTGCAGACGTTTCCTCTTCAAGGCTGTTTTTGTAAATCTCCAGACACATTCATCTTTCTCAGTTATTGATCTAACTATTGAAACTGGCATTTAAACTGTTGAGAGATTTCCATGTATCAATTTGCCAGATTTATGCCACCCTACAACTTTTCTTCGCATATCATTACTGTGTTTTCTGTGTTTTATGTCTTTGACATAATTTAGTAGTTTTTTTGGGAACAAGATAATTATCCTTTAAGAATACTGTAAGTTATTATATTGGGGGAAGCAGAAAATTACAAAAATGTATGATCTTGTGGGAATGAGATAATTATGTTGATTAATTTCTGCTGCCACGAGATAGCAGTGTTCCATCAATGCTCCTGACCACACCTCACTTGCCGACCAACACTCATATTGGCAAACAGACTGAAAAGATTATATTTGCTACAACAATTATGTGGGTACAGGTTGAGGTTATTTTCCCTTTTAGTAAAAAAGCTCCCCGTACTGTGTGAAATATGGTGATAAATTATGGCCCAAAAACTTACCAGGCGAGGTAATGCTCACCCTAGTGTCAGATATATACACCTAACCTTTCCCAAAATCAATCCAATTCTTCCTCATACCAAAGTCTATGAGGATGTATATTTTTAAAATGATCCATGCAATGCAATTTCGAGATATGTCTGGAAAAGCAGTGTTTTTTGTAAGAACAGCTCCTCCTTGTGAGTAAAATATGAACTTCTTGAGTGAAACATGACAAGCAAGACAAGGGGGACATGACAGATCTTGTTGTCACGTTCATTTAAAGCCACCAATTCCCTTATGTATATTTGTGACAGAATTAAATAGTCACCAAGAAAAACTTGGTGAATCAATCAATCAATCAATCAATCTTTATTTATATAGCGCCAATTCACAACAACAGTTGTCTCAAGGTGTTTTCCAGAAAGAGCAGGTCTAGACCAAACTCTTTATATAATTATCTACAGGACCCAACAAATTCCTCCTTGAGCAAGCACTTGGCGACAATGGCGAGAAAAAA
>VRLP01007653.1:0-20627 GCA_009660295.1 Lophius piscatorius | reverse complement strand
TGAATCAGACATATACTTGTACTAATCAGACATATGCTAATATGAATCAGACATATACCAACGTGAATCAGACATATGCTAATATGAATGGGACATATCCTTGTATGAATCAGACATATACTAACATGAATCAGACATATACTAACGTGAATCAGACATATACTAACATGAATCAGACATATACTAACATGAATCAGACATATACTAACGTGACTCAGACATATGCTAATATGAATCAGACATATACTTGTATGAATCAGACATATGCTAATATGAATGGGACATATACTTGTATGATTCAGACATATGCTAATATGAATCAGACATATACTAGTATGAATCAGACACATACTAGGATGAATCAGAAATAATAGTATGAATCAGACATATACAAATATGAATCAGATATATACAAATATTAATCACACATATACTTGTATGAATCAGACTTATACTGATATGAGTCAGACATATATTAGTATGAATCAGACAAACTTGTATGAATCAGACATATACTAATGTGAATCAGGCATATACTAATATGAATCAGACGTATACTAATGTGAATCAGACATATACTAAAATGAATCAGACATATACTAGTATGAATCAGACATACAAATATGAATCAGACATATACTAATATGAATGGGACATATACTTGTATGAATCAGACATATACAAATATGAATCAGACTTATACTAATATGAATCAGACATATACTGAAATGAATCAGACATATACTAGTATGAATCAGACATATACTAGTATGATTCAGATATATGCTAATATGAATCAGACATATAGTTGTATGAATCAGAAGACAGTTACATGTGTAAAACAGATTCTTCCAAAAGAAGGAATGAATGATGAAGAATTTATACTCAATAAAAGTGAAAAAGTAAAAAATACACTTTGAATGACATTTCTACTGACAGCTTTTGTGCAAATCTAACCGAACCTCATGTCATATTAATATATATTATTAATATGATTTTTTTCAGAGATCACAGACTTTATTTCATTCCTGCCTTTCGCAGGAAAATAATGTATTCAGATCCAGCGACCATTAAGTGAAATAAGAGTAGAGAAAAATAAAGTGATTTAAAAAAAAAACCACGGACATCATTCTTTTTCTTGCGTATGTTTCTTGTTTGTTTAACGCCTGTTATGCGTGATATGTACTGACAAATACACCAAGTTTAGCATAATATACGAAATTTCACGAAATATTCTTATGGGTCGGATTTTTTTGTTTTATTTTTTATTATTTTTTACTGTTTAAGAATTTTCTTTTTCCAAATAACTTTTCATTTAATGCTAGATCTATAGTACTATGATATTAAATAAATAAATGTCCTAAATGAATAGAATATGCAAAGAAAGAATTATTATTTCTTAAAGAGGACATAAATTATTAATCAATTTTTTAATTCCAACCCAAAGATATAAAACTTCTCACGACGGTCCGTCATTCCTGTCCGTCGCCTTTAGGTGGCGCTTCAGTACAATGTATACTGCCTCCCTGTGATCGTAAAATGCCCCGCGTCATCGCCACGACTCGGAAAAAAATAACCAGAAAGCCAAGTATTCTGCTGCATCCCTCAGGAGGTGTTTCGTTGGGAAGAGGAGATGCAGGACGGAGATGAAGGTGCTGATGAAGCTCGGTAAACTGAACCCGACTCAAAGGCAGGGGCCCGAGGTCTCGGACAAAGTCAATGTCTGCGGTCCCTCCCAATCGAATAATGACCCATATGTGGAAACATGAGAAATCCAATAGTCCAAAAATGTCATTTTAATGGAATTCCAGGCAGGATGCCAACATGCACTGAAGAAGAATTTGCTTTTGTTTTTTTCCCTGCTATGTGAAGTAGGAGCTCACAGGGATGATGGTGCAGAGGATGAAGGTGCACTCTTGAACAAATCCCTCTTCAGAGATATGAATAAAGTATTGAGTACAAGGAGGGATTAGCTTGTAGTGAGTAAAAATGTGCGGATGGGGTTCAGATTTTTCCAGTAGAAGAAGTGAGAATTGGCTCGTTAAGATTTTTCTGGAAATAAAATGTGTATTATGTGTATAATATGTGTGATGGTGATATTTAAGCATTTTAAGATAAAGTATGTCTTAAAATTGGTTGGAAAAAGTTCATTTTGAGGATGACGATGTTTCGTCTAAAAAGAAGGAGTGAAATCTTCCTCTATGAGTGCGTTTGTCTTAAATAACATATTTCCTCTATAAAACCCCATCAAAGATTATTTTGCACAGGAATGTAAACAGCCCTTTACATTAAATGCCCCTTTTTTTTAATAAACTCAAAGGTAATGTTGATTTTATTACTTAATTATTCAATTTTTTTTTTTTTGTTGATGCGCTGTCGTGAGCTGGTGAGAAACAACCATAATAATATATATATAATTATTATGTGCAAATACTCAAATAAATTGATAATAAAGTGAACAATCAAAGAAATTCATAATTACGTAGTTAAATTTTAATTGCTTGCGTCTGTTGGATTTTATTTAAACAATCAAGTTTTTAAAATGCATGTATTCTAATTTCATAGAATTAGCTTGAATTTGTTTATTGCTGCCTTTTGAATGGGAAATGTATTTAAAACACATAAAATATATCAGAATGACAAACATTCATCACATTTAGTTTATTAACATGTTTATGTTTCAAATTATGTAATTTAGAATACTTGGAGATTTTACAGGTAATTAAAAGACATCAATTCTAAGTATTAGGCCTAAATATTTTTGGAGTCAATCTTGAATTTTATTATTATTACTGTAACACCACATTCATTATTTGTTGAGTCTTGCCACGCCTAATACAAACCCCGCAGGCGACTATTATTCAGCAAACAAGCTGATAAACCGGTTGAATTCTGCCAGCAAAGAAGAAAATCGACTGACGGATCAAATTACAGACTGTTTGTTAGATTCTTTTGTTTTTTTGTGAACTGGTGAAGATGTGAAGAAAAGAAAACAGGATCAGTTCAGGCATCATTTGTCATGCTTGAGATAAATATTTCATTTTTTGTCTTAGTTATGAGATTTTATAACTTGTATACCTGTGTAAGCTAAGCATTAAATAACTGTTTATTCATAATATGGGGCACAAAGTACTAATATGTAACGTATTAGGGGTGTTTGTGTGTTTAATATATGACACAGATAGATTTTGTTGTTTTGTTTAAAAATACATAATTTATGTGAAGCATAAAAATGATAAATAAAGGATTCTTGTTCATTATTAAAGGTGGTTGTGACGCTGTCAGCTATTCTGCCCTCTAGCGGCCAAAGAGGGTTAATGCTCCTTCTTAATGTTGACAAAAACTCCAAACAAAGAAAGGTATTTATTTAACTTTTCCATTAATTGCAGTCACAGCAGTTAATCAATGTTCTTCTGAAACACACATCATGAAATAACGTCTCAAAAACCACCAAGGGAAAAACTGCTAAATAACAACTCAGATATTAGTGACTTGAAATGTTTGGGAGGATCATTTAAGGGTCGCCTTTCTCTAATTTCCCCCAGACGCTGCGAGTGCATCTTCTGCCGGATCCATAGTTGTGGTTCTGTTGTTCGGTGAGGAAGGAGATCACGCAAGGGAGTTTATGTGATCCCACCGTTAGGATGACTCAGCCTGCAGCATCCATGCAGCTCCTGCTGAAGGCGCCCCCCCCCCCCCCCACCCCTCCATCTCCTGCTGCCTGCCTCGTTTTTCTTTGGGCACCCTGCTGCGTGGAGGTGCTGGAGGGCTTTGCTGAATAAGCAAATATCTGGGGTATCCACATTCTGGATACAGACCTACACACACACACTGTACTGCTGCAAAGTACCGCAATACACTTCCTGTGTATGTGTGCAGTTATGCAGCAGGAGGAATATCCCCAACTTACTGTTTACCTGATGCAGCAGATGGGACCACCCACACACACACACACACACACAAAGACACACCCACACATACAAACACAGACCTAAACACACTCACACACACAAAAACACACCCACAGACACAACTACACAAACACACACCCACACATACAAACACAGACCTACACACACTCACACACATAAACACACACCTACACAAACACACTCACGCACACACAAAGACACACACACAGAAAAACCAACAAACTCTCAAACACACACACACAAAGACACACACACACATAAAAACACACATTTCTAAGTTTCTCATATATATATATATATATATATATATATATATATATATATATATATATATATATACAGTATATAAAAACAGCATGTATATTATATAGGCATATATATGTAATATATGTAATATAAATATATAAACAGTTCATATATCTTTATAGACATACACACACACACACATATATATTTTAAAACTTAGAATGTAATAAATTGTTTCTTTTTCAAATTAATAATCACTCTTGGTAATAACTATTAATAATTATATTTATTATCATCATCATTGTAATTAATATCATGATTGATATTATTATTATCATCCAAGTCATTATTATTATTATTATTATTATTATTATTATTATTTTAATCATCATCATCGTTGTTATTATTAGTAGTAGTATTATATCATTATCCTTGTTATTATTACTATCATCATCATCATTATTATTATTCTTAACTATTATTATTTGATCATCATCATCATCTCAAACTCACAAACACACATTCTTGTCATTTCATCTTAAACCCTTCCTCGTTTCCGTCCCTCACCATGTCTTCTCTTTTCCTCCTGCCTCACCATTACCAGCCCACAGAGTCTGCTTTGTCACACTTTGTGCAGAGCGCCTGCGTCAGAACTCCCCCCCCCCTGCTATAAAAGCTCCGGCTGCTGCAGCGGCGAGCATTCAGGGCTTCAACCTGAGCCCCTCCTACACACACACACACACACACCCGTACGCACGCACATTCAGAGGAGAGGCAGAGCAGCCAGTCCGTCCACAAGCAGCCATGAGTAGCGTGGGATACGACCCCCACTACTTGACCTCGTCGTACAGGCGCTGGTACGGAGAAGCC
Organism: Lophius piscatorius; assembly: GCA_009660295.1. NCBI lineage: Eukaryota > Metazoa > Chordata > Actinopteri > Lophiiformes > Lophiidae > Lophius > Lophius piscatorius. The sequence continues at coordinate 15,579 of VRLP01007653.1, read as the reverse complement.
CCCCCTCGTGCGGGGGTGAGCAGAGGGAGGACCCACTCCGTCTACTCCTCTCATGCTTCGCCGCTCTCCTCCTCCTCCCATCAGCGCTACGCCTCCGCCGGCCGGGTGCTGCTCTCCTCCTCTTCGCTAGCCTCCTCCGTGGAGCTGGAGCTCGGCCAGGCGGCCCAGATCAGCTCCGAATTCCGCAGCATTCGCACCGAGGAGCGCCACCAGCTGCAGGGCCTCAACGACCGCTTCGCCGGCTTCATTGAGAGGGTGCGCGAGCTGGAGCAGCAGAACCGGGCTCTGGAGGCAGAGCTGCTGCTGCTGAGGCAGAGACACACTCAGCCCTCCCATCTGAGGGCGCTGTACGAGCAGGAGGCCCGCTCCCTGAGGGCGGCCGTGGATGAGGCCAGGGCCGAGAAGCAGGCCGCCCTGCGACAGAGAGAGATTCTTGAACAAACCCTGAGTGCCCTGCAGGGTCGATACGACGATGAGGTGCTGGCCCGGGAAGATGCTGAGGGCAGGTTGATGGAGGCCCGTCGTGAGGCCGACCAGGCTGCCTTAGGTAGGGCGGAGCTGGAGAAGACCATTGAGACTCAGCTGGAGGAGCTGGGCTTCCTCAAGAGGATCCATGAGAGTGAGCTGGCTGAGCTTCAGGGCCAGGTCCAGCTCGGTGTCCAAGTGGCGGTGCAGTCTGAGGCCGCGGCCCCTGACCTCTCCGGGGCTCTCAGGGACATCAGGTCCCAGTATGAGCGGCTGGCGGCCAAAAACATGCAGTCAGCAGAAGAGTGGTTCAGAGGGAAGGTGGGCTCCATGACGGAGGTCGTGGCCCAGCACAGTGAAACCATGAAAAGCTCCAGGGACGAAGCAGGGGAGTGCCGGCGCCAGCTCCAGACCCGGCTGCTGGAGATCGACGCATGCAGAGGTCTCAATGAATCTCTTGATAAACAGCTAAATGAGATGGAGGAGAAGCAGAGTGCTGAGATAGAAGCCATGCAGGTCGGTCTGTTATTAATTATTCAGGTTCAGGGGTGATTTGGGGGATTTTTTTTTTTTGTTGTTGTTGGATCACTCACGCGTTACGTTTCATATCAAATGTCTTTGTGCTTTTGTGACCTCTAAAAAATACTTGAGTTTATCTCCAATTTAGGACACCATCAGGGAGCTGGAAGGTGAGCTGGGGGGCATCAAACAGGAAATGGCACACTACATGAAAGACTACCAGGACCTTCTGAATGTCAAGATGGCTCTGGACATAGAGATTGCCGCGTACAGGTGAGAGGTAACGACAGAGGGCTTTTACCAAAGTAAAAATTCTCCTCACGGAGAAGAAAAGACAACAAATATTTTGCTGCATATTTTATTTCTCCATGAATTTAATATGTAAAAAAGTCTAAATTTAGCATTAAAATGAAAAAAAAGCTGACTCATAAATTATTTCATGATGGAATTTTTTCTATTTCATGGAAAAATAATCAATTTTAATTAGATGAGCTCAATCTTTCGGTAAAATACCGTGCCCCTCCAGTGACATAGAGAAAGAGATAATAATCTCATGGCCACGCCTTACACAACTTATTATCATGTGGGAGGGAGATTGAATTTTTTCCTTGGGTGTCACCAGAGAGGTTCAGTAGTAAAGTATCATTTTAGAAAGATCTTTGACCTCATTAGACTTTTTTGGTTGTACAAATATTCATAATTCTATTTAGTAAGTCCTCAAAGGCTTTAATATACAAAAATTTAAAAAAATCCTATTTATCTAATAGAACTTTGACCTGTTTTAATGAAGAAAGTCAGACTCAAAATGAACTCAATCGGACATTTGTGCAGGATATTAAAGGGTTAAGGTGAGGCGTGAATGCTTAACGAACTGACAAACACATTTTAAAACGTAGAGAGGTGATTCAAAAGGTCATTTAAGTTGAAAAAATGTATAAACATATGTATGAGGGTGCTATGTATAAACCAGGGTTAAACTGGTTCCTATGGGAAACGACCAAATTTGGGACAACGCCCAAATCTGAGATTCAGTGGGATAAATAAATGAAACTTTTTTTGCCTCATAGCTGAGCATCTTAACGTTCATAGATGATCACTCACTAACTTTACATTTAACAGGAAACTCTTGGAAGGAGAAGAGTCTCGCTTCAGTGTTGGCAGTGTTGGAGTGGCTGGGGGCGTGTCCTCTTTTTACAGCCACAGTCTGTCGGCGCCGTCCTTCTCCCGACCCAGCTACTCCAGTCTGAGCTCTGGCCCCTCCTACCTGATGACATCACGCCTGCTAAGCTCCAGCATCAGCACCACTGAGGGGGTCTTCTCCGCCAGCCGCGCCCGGCAAGCAGAGGTCAGCCCACCTGTGGAAGAGGAGGAGGAGGAGGAGGAGCAAGAAGAGGGAGGAGGAGAGGAGACAGAGACAATGGAGGAGGAAGCAGAAGACGAGGCCAAGGAGAAAGGAGCGGGTTAGTGGAGGTTTTGTTTAAATCTCTGTAATGGTTCGATCAGCGAGGTTGTGACAATTATCATCTCCTGAAACAGGTGCTGACGATGCGGCGGAGCGAAAGGAAGAGGTGACAGAAGCTGCTGAGGACGGAGAGACTGAGGAGAAAGGAGAAGCACAAGAGGGAGTGAAAACAGGAGAAGGTGAAAAGGTCGGGGAAAAGAAGAGTGAGGAGAAAGAAGACAAGGCCGATCTCAAGAAAGTCGACAGCAAAGACGACCAAGACGATGCCAAAAAGGAAAAAGAAGGAAAAACCGCCGCTACCAAAGAAAAGAGCCCAGAAGCTAAGAAGTAACTCAGCCGCTCCTACAAACCTCGGTCGACGTTGTCCATTAGCTCTGCAACCGCCTCAAGTCTGCTAAACATAATCCTCAATCAAACAACATAACAGCCACGTACAGCAGAACCCCACAGCTAACTGCTCGCCAATATCCAAACTAGTCCTCAAGGGTCCGGTTCGCCCTTTTCAGGATGAGGGTAAAATGTGAACTATGTAATAGTGAGTGTGAGAGTTTCTGTTGGTCAAATAAACGCCTCTTTAAGCCACGTGTTTCACTGATTTGAGTTTTGGTTCAGCATAAAAAAAGTCTCTAAGGAAGTGTCAACAGGTGACACCTATAGGTGAAGGACCCGGGCGTCTGTACATATGGAGTATATCATCACCATGCTAACGGTTGCGAGGAAACATTAGCTTCAATTTCCTGTTTCGTGCGTCTGACAACAACAACCCCACGAATGTAAAAATCCATCACAATAATGCAGGTCATTACTTACATCGTACATAATATAAAGAGATAAACATGCAATCCAACACTAGGTGGGTTTTCAATGGACGATTTTTTTACGTGACCTGTGGTATTTTCCGACCCGGTGTTTTCATGAGTCATCTCATCTAATCGGAAAAAGCTTTCTGTGACGCGCAGATGATCCACACTCCAGTTCACTAGGTGGCGATAATGCTACGATGAGCCGGGCGCCGACCGCCGACCGCCAACAAGCGGCCAGAAGAAGAATACGACAAAGTGGTGATGAAGCGTGCAAAAGTGTCATGGAAAGCATTGGAGGCTAGTTACAATCTATCATCTTTTGTTAATTAGTGACAAAAACAAAGTAAAATATTTTTAAAAAAACAACACATGACCATAGAGTAAGCATCGTGAATTTCTCACACGACACTACCGGCCTTTATCACATTCTGTACAGCCATCGCTGTTTCCCTCATCAGCACCGAGTGCAGCGGTACTGCTCCTCATCGACTGATCCAACCTACTGGATGACATCATCCTGTGGGAGGGCGGCCCACTCTCCTTGGGGCCAGCGCTGCCGCGGGGTTCTGCTGAGTCACTGGAGGTTCTTCATGCTCTCACACTCACTGTTTAATTCCGTAAACCATCCACGTAGGTTTTACGGCTGAGAACGACCTGTCAATCATCTACAGACAACTTTTAACAGGCAAAGTTCTGCTGCCCCTCGTCTGTGGAATGCCCACCCTGACCATCTGAGGGCTCCACAGACGACTGATACATTTAAAAAAGGACTTAAAACTTTCCTTTTTAGCAGAACCTATAACCTTAATTAACATTGCTGCTTTTTGGTCAGGCTTTTATATAGTTATTATTTTATTTTTTATTGATGCTTTTATCTGCTTTTGCTTTGTAGCACTTTGAGATTTGATCCAAATGTAAAGTGCATTATAAATGAAATGTATTATTATTATTATTATTAAAGATTTTCTCAAAATTTGTGATGAAAAAATGGTGCGTTATTTTTTTTTTTAAGTCTCTTAAGTTATCTAGCGTAGTAAAGCCCGCTAATTTTAGCTCATATTACCGAACTTTAGTTTTTTAAGTATGTATTCTAACTGACTTTAATGAAACATTGTATTGATTCCATGACTGCTACAAAGTGTTATTATGTTTAAAATTCTTCTGTAAAATATCTGTGGATTTAGTTAAATATTGTTATGGGTGTTTAGCTACATTGTTGATGCTACAGTGATCGACGGGGGAAAACGCACTAAGACCATCAATTTGACAACATGCGCACACTGCAAATTAGGAAAACACCTTCATCAATTAGCAAAGGTAGCTTTGCTTATCTTCCGGGTCATGCGGTCACGTGACTTAGACTAAACCATTAATCATCATTGTGAAAACAAATAAACTGACGCTAACTTCAAAGCTACAGTAAACAAGGTGTTTTATACTTGCTGAGGAAAACTCTTAACCACCATCGCCGCCATCATGCTGACTTCAGGTATCGCCATGGCAACGCGTACACACCAGTCAGAGCGATACAAGATATTACGCAAAGCTACCGCCGCTAATCAAAATAGCATGACATTTTCATGTATTATATCTGTTTTATTGACTAAATGAAGCAATAAAAAATGCGTTATGTATCACTTTTAAGTATCCGTCGTAAACACGTCCGATGTCTTGTTGCTTTTTTTTTGCCGATCGTTTTTCTTAACGTGTTCTGTTTGGTATTTGCGGCGTGCGCGTGTTGTCAAATTGATGGTTTGCAGTGCGTTTGTTCCTGTCGGCTAACGATAATTCAGCGCAATTTTTTCTTAATATGAACACAAAAATCTGATTAATATAACTTTTTGCAGTCACAAAAGTCTTTAAAAAATATGAATTATGAATCTCCCCCAATCTAAAGTGAACTAACAAAATCCCACAAACAGTTAAAAGAAAAAGAAGAAGGGAAAAGCTCCCCCTAGTGAGTAAAATATGAACAATTAGAGTAAAATGTCACATATAACAGATAGATATCCTCGAGTTGATTCATACGTAAAAATTTGGACTAAATTGGTCAAACGGTTGTGAAATTATGAACTGAAGCGTTTTACTCCCCCTAGTGTTAGCAATATAATCAATCCCGTTCTTCCTCACACTAAGGTCTACATGGGTATAAATCCATCAATAAGTTATTGAGTTAAAACGACGGATCTGCAGCGGCAGACAAGGCGGATGTGGCGATGATCAGGCCTTAGCATCCCCGACTTTTTGGGAATGTACGTAATTAGTGGTTAAATAAATTGGAATGCGAAAGAATTTTCACGATACAGATACAGCTATAAAGCTACCGAAACTCTCAGCCTTCCTCTTGCTACTATCACAGCCATTAAGTGGATAGTCCTTTCATGTCCTCACCAAAGAATATGCAAAAAGAAAATTTCTTTTTTAATGTAATATCTTAGACACTCAAAATAAACTACACTGTAAAAATAATAATAATAATAATAGTAATTTGTTCAATGGTTACACACAATTAAATTAAATATTATTGTTTAAAATTCAAGTTGAAAATACTATTTTAAATTGTACCACAATTAAAGTCTTATTCTTTTTTTAAATGCCCAAATTTTTATTTTTATTTATTTTTATTTTTTTACAGTGAGTAATATTTTTCTCAAAACGCATTTTCTGTTTTTTTCTTTTAAAGTAAAATCAGGAAAAAGTGTTATTGAAGGAGATTTGAGGAATTTTCCAATTCTGGAAATTAAACTTTTTCCGCCCTTTGGGAGTCAAGGTGACGCACTGTAAAAGTATATTCGTCAATGAACTTAAGAAATGATGTCAACTAGTAACACTAAATTATATTAAGTGTTGTGGAGTGTAACTTAATTATTTTAAGGTGTTAATATTTAATTAAATTAAGTGTAATTTTTCAGTGTTCATCAAAAAAAAAATCTATTTTACAGTGTATAAAATGACACATGAAATGACAAATCGTTTGGTCAAGGACGTTTTAAACTATAAAATAGAATGAGACCTGTGAAAATATTTCGTGATGACATTTTGTATTTCGTGGAAAATAGTCCTTTTGGTAAAATAGTTGTTTTGAAAAATGAAACTATTCTGTAGTTTGAATCAAACTACAGAATTCTGTTTACTAAATCCTCACATGTTTGAGTTTGGTTAAGAAAACAAATAAATCCTACTTTTTCGAATAGGACTTTCTCTACAGCCGTGGTTAACGCCTCCTCGTCGGTGGCCCCTTTGACCCGTGGCGTCCCCCAGGGCCCCACCCTCGGCCCCTTACTCTTTAGCATATACATGCTGCCATTGGGTCGTATTATAAACAGGTATAGTCTCATTATACAATAAGAAATAATGACTAAATGAATTTGCTCAACCAAACATCTGATTAGGACATTAAAGGGTTAAAATTTGATATTTAACAAAAAATGGTTTGTGAACTTTTTGTGGTAGAAACTAAATATCAAACTATTAGTCAAGTTCTGAACTGATATGCAAATCCACAAAGCTTCTTTTAAAACTTACTGTATTTTTAGGAGGAGGAGAAGGAGAAGGAGAAAAAAATGACACCACACGATCCACTTTTACATTATTATGACATTTATTGAGCAAATGCTGCTGGGAAATCGTCACGGGATTGCAAACAGTAGCACCTCATTTCTATCTGTATTTAAATTCAAGTCCATCCTATGCATACAGGTCATACATCATGTTATTGTTATCATTCTCATCATCATTGCTGTTGTGATTTATTATTATTAGTTTTAGTCAGTTGCACTCTGGTAAACATAACAGACACAGATAAAAAGCGTGTTTAAGGCTAGGAGTTTCTTCGGGTTTTGTTAAGCGTTAACTGCTTCAGTTACTGGATGTATACGGTCGCCTGCTTTTTTTTATTTTCCCCCTTTCTCTTCGTCGCTGCATGTTGTCGAGTATTTGTTTTCCTCTTCGTCTCTTCTTGGCTCAGTTGAGGTCTTCACATGTCGAGTAAGGCTTCTTCAGTAGAGAAAACACGTCTGAGTGGAGGACCTGCCCCACCCCCACCCCCACCCCCGACACCCCCCGCCCCGCAAAAATAAACGAGAATCTCTCAACTCTTAGAACAATTCCGTCACCCTCCCGCCCAGGTAGCGTTGATTCTTGTACATATTTACTCTTTTTACAGTGTATTCCTACCGTACATTCACATAGGAGAGGAGCGTGCCCCCCTCTCCTGAGCCAGCATGCAGAGACCCCCTCCCTCCCTCCCCTGAGCTCAACCGCGACCTGCAGAAAAGAAAGATAAACATGAAATGTCTCATTCGTTTGCTCCGGGCTGCTTTTTGCAGCAAAGCCTCCCCACCCCCCCCCCCCACAAAAAAAAAAAAAGCTGTCACTCAACATGCATTGGTGGAATCTGAAGCGTTTAACTTTTGCCTTTTTTCTCAGCAGGATTTGTTTCGTACGTTTGAGAGTGGTTATCTTTATTACGTTGCTCTAGCTGTATGATTTTTCTTTGTTATGTTAGTTTGGAGTTGATCGTTTGTCTTCCTGTCATCTCCTCCGGTCGGCCGGTCTGCTCAGTCGCCCTCGGTCACCTGCTTGATGGTCTGGATGGAGTGTTTCTCCACCTTCTTGGTGGACACCAGCGTCTCCTCCACTTCTTCAGCTGCTTCCTCCACTTCCTTGACCGTCTCGGTCACAGTGACAGATTTGGTGATGTGTTTGGAGCCGTCCTCTCCCATGGTGATGGTCTCCACAGTTTTGGTTATGACCACCTTCTGGCTGCCGTCTTCCTTAAGGGGGCTGTCATCCATCCCGTTGGCCATCACGTCATCTTCAATCTCCTCCTTCTCTTCGGGGCTGCTCTTGTCTATGTCGCCATTCATGGCGACCTCCTTCTTCTCTACTTCTTTGTCCTCCGCTGAATCACTCTTTTTCTCCGGTTTATCTTCAGCAGCCTTAGGAACCTCAGGCTTAGCGGTTTCTGTCTTTGGGGATTCGACCTTTGGGGATTCAGTTTTTGGAGATTCGGCCTTTGGGGTTTCAGCTTTTGGGGATTCGGCCTTTGGGGTTTCAGCTTTTGGGGATTCGGCCTTTGGGGATTCAGCTTTTGGGGATCCTGGCTTGGGAGAGACAGCTTTAGGGGATTCAGATTTAGGGGATCCCGCCTTCGGTGAAACTACTTTTGGGGATTCGGCTTTTGGAGATACAGCTTTTGGGGATCCTGGCTTTGGAGAAACTGCTTTAGGGGATTCAGCTTTAGGGGAATCCGCTTTTAGAGAATCTGGTCTTTGAGAAATGGCTTTTGGAGGTTCAGCTTTGGGGGATTCTGGTTTGGGAGACAGAGCTTTAGGTGATTCAGCTTTAGGGGACTCAGCTTTTGGGGACTCTGGCCTTGGAGAAACAGCTTTAGGGAATCCGGGTTTTGGAGATTCTGACATAGGGGACTCACCTTTCGGTGAGCTGGGTTTTGGGGACCCACCCTTTGGTGAACCTTCTTTGGGGGACTCAGGCTTTAGAGATGTAGGCTTGGGAGACTCAGCTTTAGGGGACTCGGCTTTAGGAGACACAGCTTTAGGAGACTCGGCTCTAGGAGACACAGCTTTAGGAGACTCGGCTCTAGGAGACACAGCTTTAAGAGACAGAGCTTTAGGAGACACAGCTTTAGGAGACACAGCTTTAGGAGACTCGGCTCTAGGAGACACAGCTTTAGGAGACTCGGCTCTAGGAGACACAGCTTTAGGAGACACAGCTTTAGGAGACTCAGCTTTAGGAGACATAGCTTTAGGAGACACAGCTTTAGGAGACATAGGTTTAGGAGACACAGGTTTAGGAGATTTAGGAGACTCGGCTTTAGGAGACACAGCTTTAGGAGACACAGCTTTAGGAGACACAGCTTTAGGAGACTCAGCTTTAGGAGACACAGCTTTAGGAGACTCAGCTCTGGGAGACTCAGACTTGGGGGATCCAGGCTTTGGGATCAGTGACTTTGGAGGTTCCAGTTTTGATTCCTCTGCCTTCTTGGTCTCAGGCTTTGCAGCTTCTGTTCCCGGAGCTTCTGTCTTGACAATGACCTCTTCAGATTTCTTCTCTTCTTTTTCACTAACTTCCTTTATGCCTTTGTCTGTTTCCTGTTTTTCCTCTTTCTCTTCTCCGGTTTTTGCTGCTTTGTCACTGTCTGCATCTTCATGCTGACCATCCTCTTCATCAGCGGTCTCCTCCTCCTCTCCTCCACTGCCGTCTTTGACTGCGGTCTTCTCCTGGTCCGGCATGGCTTTAGATTCTGGAGCTTTGGCGCACAGTACTGTCTCCTCAACTTCCTCCACTTCCTCTACTCCCTCTTCTCCTTCATCACTTCCCTCTGCATCATCCTCTTTCCCATCCTCATCTTCTTCCTTCTCTCCTTCCTCAACATCTCCTGCTTGCACCTCGTCCTCTTCATCCCCGCCTTTTGCGTCATCTTCCTCCTCCTGTGCAGCTGGTGCACTTGAGCTAACTTTGGCGTCAGTGGCGGCTACAATTTCCTCCTCTTTGACCTCGCTCTCCTCTTCTTCCTCCTCACCCTCTGCTTCTTCTTCTTCTGCCTCTTCCTCATCTTCATCTAGGTCCTCCTCTCCTCCATCTCTAAGTGTGGAGGATAGCTCGAGTGCAATCTCAGCCAGGGCCTCCTCCATGTCACACTTGTCATCCTCCACCCGTGTTTCCTCGATGATCTCCTCCACAAACTTGTGCTGCACCTTCAGCTTCGGAGGTTCTGATTTAGGCTTTGAGATTCTCGTGGAGGTTACGGCCTGGCGATAAGGGAAAGTGTTGAAGTGGGTCTCCTCGCCCTCAAGGAGTTTCCTAAAGACAAAAAGTTGTGCTTTTAAATCATCACCTTGTTTTATGGCAAAGGGTAGAACGTGAGCATAAATGAACGAAAATATGAATTTTAATTTCAGTATTCTCACCTATATGCAGCAATCTCAATGTCTAAGGCCATCTTGACATTGAGCAGGTCCTGGTACTCGCGCAGGTGGCGAGCCATCTCCCATTTGGTGCTCTTGAGCTCATTATCCAGCTGGTGAATGGTCTCCTGGGGGAGGGAAAAACCGCAGAGACAACAAAAGGTTGATTAAGTGGCATGAAGCTGAGTGAAGGGCAAATTCTGTCTTTTTCAAAAACATCCATGGAGTATAAAAAGTATTCCCAAATGTGCTAAATTTGTTTAAACTACTCTGTGTTCCCTTTAACATATGCTGGCGCAATAGAGTCTTTTGGGGTTTGGGAATCCGTGGTTTTCAAGGGCAGCCCCCGCACTCGCCAAAGCACCCCACCCTAAAATCATAATGAAGCAGGGAGAGAGCCAAGAACGCATCGATCCATGCCTCTGACTCAGCAAGAGAGAGAGAGAGAGAGAGAGAGAGAGACTGCTGCAGTGTCCCCCTTTCACCATTTCTTAGCATCTCATGCTTGAAAAGGAAAGTCACTGCTGAGGATTTGCGGCGCAGTGATGATGCAGTCCCAGCAAACGTTACTCAGCAGAAAATGCTCCCTTAGTCATGATCTGTGTTTTACAGTTACAAATGCATAATTTAGAAATAAAAGATACTTTTTTTTTAATCCATCGTCATTTTTAAACCACTATCATTCTATTCCATTGTGTTTAAAATACAGAAAATATAAGTAATTCGTCGAGAAACGTCAATTAAGCGCCCTGTATAATAATGAGAGTAAGAACAATAATATTAATTATAGTATTATTAATAAGTGTATTGCTCTCTTACCTGCAGGCTGGACAGGTCGTTGTTGTGACGGTCGTCGATGTCGTTCAGCTGCCTCTCCAGCGAGTCTCTGGTCCCGCGGATGGACTCCAGCTCCACGGTCTTGGTCTGCAGCTGGCGCCGGTAGTCGGTTATCTCGTCGCGGGCTGACTTGATGGCGTCCTTGTTCTGATCCGCAGCCTCGGAGAGCTTGGCGTAGCGGCACACGAACCAGCTCTCCACCTGCTGCAGGTTCTGCTGGGAGTGACCCTCCAGCTCGCAGCGGATCTCCCGCAGCGCATCCGTGATGTCCGCCTTCAGGGGGTCTTTCCTCTCCACGGTCACCTGGGACTCCTGGATCTGGGCGATGAGGTCGCAGACCTCTTCCTCGTGGTTGTTTCGGATGAAGGCGATCTCATCCTGCAGCGACTGAACTTTCTTGTCCAACTCGGACTTCGACAACTCCGAGTCGCCGGTGTCCTTCTTCAGGATTCGGATGATGGCCTCGGTCTCCTCCCGGATGCGAGCTTCTTCGTCCATGCGGTCCCTCAGCCGCTGCATGTCCTCCTCGATGTGGTCGGTGTCGAGCTGGATCTGCGCCTTGTCGTGGTGGATCTGCTCCAGGACGGACCGCAGCTCCTGCAGCTCCTGGTCGTAGAGGTCGCCCAGCTGGGACTTTGAGACCTGCTTCTGCCGCAGAGCCTGGATCTCATTCTCGATCTGCTGGTTCTGCTGCTCCAGGTAGTGCACCTTGTCTATGTAAACCGCGAAGCGGTCGTTGAGCCCCTGGAGTTGCTCTTTCTCGCTAGATCGCTTGTAATCTCCGTTCAGGATGGAGGTCTGATTGTAATCAACGCTGTCGGCGGAGCCGAACACCGCGGAGCCGTAGGCCCGGGACACCGGCATGTTCGCGCTCCTCTTGTAAGACGCGCTCACGGTGGAGCCGGGGCTAGCCCGGGACCAGGACTGGGAGCGGTAGCCGCTGGACTGGGTGCCGCTGGAGCGGCCGTAGCCGTAGCCGGTCGTCCTAGTATCCATGCCCCTCCTGAAGGGGCTTCCTATACTTTCCACCGGATAACTCATCCGGTCGGTGTACCGTGTGAGAGGTGCGCAGTGATGGAGAGGCTCGGTCCAGGCGAGGATGTGGGTGGATGTGTTTGTTGGAGGTGTATGGCTCTCTCAGCGACTGATGGCTGTTCCGCCTGCTCCTTATATACTCTGTGGGAGGCTGCGCCGCTAACGAGGCAGGTCCAAAATGCTGGATTCCATCCATTGACGGAGGGAGGGGGTGAGCGTGATCCTCTCAGAGATACTCCTAATGGTCCCGGTACCGATGAGTCCTAACCAAGTGGGATGGGATAGATAGATAGATAGATAGATAGATAGATAGATAGATAGATAGATAGATAGATAGATAGATAGATAGATAGATAGATAGATAGATAGATAGATAGATAGATGGATGGATGGATGATGGATGGATCGAAAAATGATTAAAGATGGTTTGGGTTTGTGTTGGAACAACAACTTTGTCTTTAAAGTAAAAAAAAACAGACATTTCCATTATGTTATTTTACTTCAGAGACAATCCTGTGATTTCAGCACCACGGACAGCGACCGCTGGTTTCCCTGCTCCCTGTTTTACAGCTCATTGGAAGTTAAATGCTAACGCTGCAGCGAGCTCACTGTGAATAAGGGATGTTATGTCATACTTACCTTATCACCTCAAAACAAGGAGGTTATTCCAACTGATCTAAGAATATATAGATCTACAAAATCATTAAACAATCATGCCAACTAGTCACATTTTATTTTAGATTGGAATATTTTTTTTTTTTTCAGAATTATGGATACGGATTAAGGATATGCATTCTTTAGAAATTTAAAAGCTAATTTTAATGTTGTGTTCAGCTGTTTGGTTGAGCACTTTGAGTCACTATTTCATAATGATAAATGTGACTGAACCAGTTTTTAATATGACCCAGTGGCAGAGTGTATATGCTAAAGAATAAGGGGCCAAGAATGGAGCCCTGGGGGGCAACACAGGTCAAAGGGGCCACTGAGGAACTGACATTAACCATGGCTATTGAGAAGGTCCATTTCGATAAGTAGGACTAATTTTTACATAATAAATCATATTAGGACAACAGAATTATGTAATTTGATACAACCAAAATTGACTAATAAGGGTAAAAAAAAAAAATTTCAAAACATGCCTAACCAAATAAAATGATCACATTTCCATAAAAATTCTAAATTTCAGAATTCAATGCCGCTTGAACACCTGCTTGACCAAGAGTGTCTGAGATATTAAATCATAATATATCTTTCTTTGTCCAAAAAAAATATCTGGATAAAATATGCAAAGAAATAATTTTCCAGTTTGTTTTATTTTTTCTTGGTGAGGACATTAAAGGGTTAATAGCTGCGGAAACATCAGTGTATTTCCGTTCATTAAAACGCAGTTTAAATCGTTGAGTCCTGAATGCATCCAGTTGTTTCTAATTAGTCAGCAGGTTTTGGTCTTTATTTACACATCCCTTCCAAAAAACAAAACACTGTATTTTTTAGAGTAGTTTGAAAATTGGGTGGGGTAATCTCCTGCAGAGGTTTGGCGCATTTTTTAATCTTTTGTATTTGAGCACACATATTTCTGCATACATTTGTAGCATCGCTAACATTTGACACCATGCAGACGCATCAGCACACATCTTATTCTCGTGTTGAGAGTCTCTGGGGTTAACTTGTTCTGTAAAAGGCACATGGAATTTGTGGCTTGTCCATCCTAATTGCTGAGACATTTTCCATCCTCTCATCAGAGTGGGCCGCCTGTCTGGTGGCTCGGCCTCTCCAACAGGTTATTGATCCCGAATCAATCGTGACACTTTGCCTAGATCTCAAAATCACTGCGGTCAATGCAAGAGGATTATCAATTGTTGGAGTAAATGTAGTAAAAAAAAAGACGAAACGCTGCATTATTGCTTTTAAAATGATTCCGTACAGTAGGAGCCAATTAAGATAATAAACTGCATTTCTGGGGATGAATCCTGCGGTTCAAGTGTCAGTTTGTGCTCTTTTACAAGAGTATCCTGCTTGATATGAGACCCGCATGTGAGCAGAGACGCTATTCCGATTTCCTACACTGAATTCATTGTTTGCCATTCATCACCTGTCGACATTTTTATGATCCTCTTCAAGTGCAAGATTTATTTAAGGAGATTCTATGCACCAAACATGGCCCATTTTAGACTGCACCAGAGAAACAACGGACAGACAGAGACAAGAAGAGACGGTTACATTGACTTCTACCTCATGTGTGTGTCCGTCTATTTTAAGAACTAATATATATGTTCAGTTATTATTGTACTTTAGTGGCTGATCCGTCAATATCAGGGCTTGCTGACGTTACAATGTCCTTGACCGTTTTGTCCACATGTCCCTTCATACAGGCCATTCTTGCTGGCTGCAGGGTATTAGAGAAACACATATATTGTTGCCGTTGTTCAATAGGAGGTGCTGAGGTGCTTTGGGTTCGTGGGTGAGGCAGCGATGGTGTGATGTACACAGTAGAGTATGGAAGGGCTGGGCAAAAAAAAAAAAACAGGGGAGTCATCAAACAATAGTGCTGGGCTCCAGCACACTGCAGAACGGTTGGAGTGTTTTCAAACGGTACTGCAGCAGAAACTGTCTCTCCCAAGCAGACCAGCCAACATCCAGAGCCAGCGTCAAGCCGGCAGGAGCCAGACCCCCGGAGTTAAACTGACTAGGGAGATAATCCCTTTGCATTAAGGTTAAGGCGCAGGCACCTTTAGGTGACATGGTGTGTGGGTATGATGTTTTATTTGCTGACGAGGGCAGTACAGGGATAGCATGACCTTTCATTCAGCTGAATACTCTTGAGTGGCACGCCATTTTTTATTGACAGCGGGCAGGGTTATAAAGCATGAAAATGACAAATGGAGTCCTCACAGAAGTTTTGTGGCTTCAGTTCCCGTCCATCTCAAGGGTACTGGGTGGGGACAAAGCCAAGAATCTCTGCTGGCCTCTTGAGTTTCTTTTTTCCATCGAACTGACAAAAACATCTCGATCAGGAGAGACAGATAATGGAGATCGGACGAATGATTCATTATAACATATTGTATGTGATAATGAGTCTGTTAGAAGTTCTTTGGTGCTGTGACTGTTCGCAGAGCATCAGCATGGAGAATCCCTCCTTTGGAGTCTGGATACTGGTGGTGGTGGCTGATGATTCTGCTGAGAGGGAGTGTGAAAGGGGAGGATAATAGAGTGGTATGAGTGTGCAAGGAGAAAGTCTTCCTGACTGAACTTTCGGTAGATCTACGTTTCTTTTGGGACCAGGTCCTCATCCAGAAACCGCAGCAGCAGCAGAACACCAACGAAGAAGAAGAGTCTCAATTAGTGTGAATAGTCTTGAATTGTGAGGGCCTCCTACTATTTTGTGTATGTTCAGTGTGTGTGTGTTTGTCTGTGTATGTGTCTGTTTGAGTGTGTGTGTGTGTGTGTGTGTGTGTGTGTGTGTGTGTGTGTGTGTGTGTGTGTGTGTGTGTGTGTGTGTGTGTGTGTGTGTGTGTGTGTGTGTGTGTGT
>VRLP01007652.1:0-20631 GCA_009660295.1 Lophius piscatorius | reverse complement strand
CAAGTCACTTCTGGGATGGGACCCCATCCAGGAAGATCACAAGTCACTTCTGGGATGGGACCCCATCCAGGAAGATCACAAGTCACTTCTGGGATGGGACCCCATCCAGGAAGATCACAAGTCACTTCTGGGATGGGACGCCATCCTGGAAGTAGGGTTTATTCGGATCCCAGGCAAGATATGAAAACCAATCCGAATAAGAATACTTTATTGTCCACAATCAAAGCCTTCGTTTTCCAAAGCCTTGAGTTTCTTAACTGAAGGCTTATGAAACTGAACGTCGGTTTGAACGTCGACGTTCCGGTCTGTTCGTAATGATCGGATGAAGAACAGGTTAGTTTCCAGCTGGGAGAATTTTGGGAGCTAATTTGCCGGTTTATGGATTTGCATGTTGTTGGACTGCGCCCCTCATTACAGTTCCGGATGTGCAGTTCACTGTCTGCGAGTAATTATCTGTTAAAAAAAATATATAAAATAGAGTCAATGCCGCTAATTCTGTTTTCCTCAAACTCCCCCAGTCTGAAGGCAGGGGGGCTTTGGTAACGACTTCCGTAACGGAGGATAATTATTGGAATCAGCTTTATCCTGGCAGTCACGTGTCGCACAAAACCACAGTGTTGGCAGATCGGAAATTATTTTGAATAACTAAGGTGTTATATCATCGGTGCAGAGGAGGGGAACGAGCAAAACGGAGATCAGGCTCAGGCTCTGAGGTTTTTTTAAGAATGGAATTCATTACAGAAGCAACATTTCGTTATCGAGTTATCGGCTTGGATGTGGTTCAGCAGAATATTTGCACTGCTAGTGATCCACATACTATCAAACGTAAACAAAAGGTTCTGAGAGACTCTGGCAAAGGCCGGATTGAAGGTCAGACAACTGGATCAGAGAATCTCCTTTTTTTTTCGCCCGTTCCCTTTAGGGGTCGCCACAGAGGATCATTTATTTCCATCGTTTGTTTCCATCTTGCCCTGTTCTCTCAACTGGATCCGAGATAAAAGTACAAAAACTGGTTACTGGTTCTTCCTGGTCTGCAGTGGGTTAGCACCTGCCAAAGTCCTTTTAGGAAGGACGTCAGGTGAACCGGCTACAGGTTGATGTTTGCTAAACCCTCAATGATGCATTCTGGGAGAGACGGCGTAACCACAGGCCAAATAAAGTTGGAGGATGCTAGAGGAACTGAAGAGCTGCTGAAGTATTCATGTGAATGTTGCTACGACATGAACCACCTACCTGAACATTCCTGCAGACCAGAACACAATTCCCAAATGGTATTACCAAAAATGAACTGGGCTGATCTTGGGGTTGGCGGCACGGCGGTGCGTTGATGAATATAAGTTAAGCTTTGCACCAAGACACCAGGTCATTAATTGGCAATAAACCGTTTTCTGATCCGGATTCGTAAGTGTTTCTCTTTGGACACAAGATGTTGAGGTATAACGCCGAGTCAGTCGAAGCAATTCCTTTCAAACACTTCATGGCCCGGACGAGGAGGTAGACCTCGTTGGCGTTCAAGGAAATATGTGAGCTCCTTAATGGTGGACTCAAATTTAACCCCGCAATCACTTTCTTCTACATCACATCCCTGAACCTCGAGATGTTTCTGATATGATTGTTTTCAAAAAATATGAACTCTTGTTAAAAACCAATGTTGTTTGTACCAAAACTTTCACCTGCTTTGAAACACAGAGTTCTTTTGGCAACCCGGCAAAGTAGCTCCATTCGACTGGAGATCCTTGAGGTCCTTCACAAGAGAATCCTGTCCAAAATACTCGTTGTCTTGCTCTCGACAAAGCAGCACAAGTTGCATACGATCAATATTCGATCTGTTGTGGGGCAAAATCATTTCCAAGGGTCAGATACACGGCCTTAATCTTGTGCCCTTTTCTTCCGGACCCTGATTGGTTGACTACTTCAAATGAGTCCCGACTCAAGATTACGCTCTAACGAAAAGTGAGGGGGTGCGTTTGAAAAGCAGGTTCTTCAAAGTCCAATCCTGCACATCATTGTCGAGTTGGACTCTAGTTTCGACTTGCTATAGTTGCTCCCTCAATGACTCAGAGTACAAAAGAGTCTCAGCGGTGTTTTTTTTTTTATACCAGGAACACTTTCTTTGCCCGACTCGGTCTGACCAAGAATAATCAAAACTGGCTCCATATAACTGCAGCTATTTTCAAAAATAAATGATTTTTCTCTTATGGTCAGTTTTGAGTGCCTGGGTGTCGCAAATCCTTTAGAAATCCTCACATGTCACACTGTTTATACCAGCTTCAGGAAGTCCAAGCAAAGTCAACCCCCCCCCGGAAGTTTGGAACGTAGGTGCGACTGATTCATGTTGTGTATTTCCTGATAGTGGTCAACGATCGTTTGAATTATAGACGACGTAGTTCTAGATAAAACGGCTAAATGTCTGAGAAATTGTCTTTGGGTGGCTTTTTCTGGGTAGACCTCCTTTTACTCGAAAACCTGAGTGACTGGGATTCTCAAGCTGGTTACAACAACGCTCATCCCTACAACCACTGGTGCTGCACGGACTCCATACAATCTTTGTGTTTTCTTGACACATGTGGCGTGAACGTAGACTTTACTGTAGACCTTTCGCCACATTTTCTGAAAGGGCATTTAAACATCTGCCCTTCGGTAGCATGACTTTTCAGGTGCAATAGAAGGCCCCCCGGTTATCCTCACACTTGGTGCCACATAGACCAACGTGACATTCCCGTTCTCTCCATTTTTGTTGCCGGTAAGTGTGAGACTTAAAGGCTGAATACTTAGAAAACACTTTTGTGCATTCAGGAATAACGCAACCTAAAATAAGCATTAGGCATGTAACTAGGAGATTGCATGCGCCTGAAATATGCCAATGTCCTAGATAGACTTTTTACTACATATAATCTACTTTGTTGCTCTCAAATACTCTGTAGCCCCTCCTGTCTTGGGCATTCCACTTCAGCGTCTCTGCTCAGCCCACTGAGCCCCCTGCTCCAACCCCCAGAAGGAACATCGAAGGAAACGTAGAAATAAAGGCAATAACAGTCACCTTTTGACCTCACTAGTCCAAACGGCTTAAACTAGATTATTTTATTTTGTCTTGCTTGAAATGCTGCGTAACACCTTAAATCACCTCTAGGATTATGCCATAAAATACCTCTGGGTAACATTTCTTGCAAACCCCTCCAGTGGTTTCCCCTTATCCTGCTCACAAACACTCACTCAAACGCGGAGGAGTGAAAATATAAAAAAAAAGAGAAATAAAAAGGTGAAAGAAGTAATAACCACATGCTGGAAAAGAGCATTTGTGGAGAGAACTGAGGTTGTTGGGAGTGACTGAAAGAGTGAGAGGACCTCATGTGGATCGGTTAAATGGAGTGTTGAGTCAGACAGGGTGTGCTGTAAAGCTCAGAAGAAATATAGGCCGTTGTGAAAAGAGATAAGTTGAAATATGGCTTGTTTTTCAAGCTTATAAAAATAAACGTTCACATGCTGTAAGGGAATCTACAGGGAACACTTTGACCCAGATTACATTGCTGGGAATGAAAACTACAGAGGCATTGTTTGCTTTGAGAGCGCTGAAGATGAGGACGAAGGAAGGAGTTTCATTGGGTGTTTGTGGATTTGGAGGAAGCGTACGACAGAGTGGCGAGGGAGGAATTCTGGAATTGAATGAGGAAGTCTGGAGTGACGGAGAAGTATGTTAGAGTGGAACAGGATATGTATGAGAGCAGGATGATCCTGATAGAAGGATGCTTAAGATGGAGCTGCAGGCAGGAGAAGAAAGAGGAGTCCAAAGAGGAAGTTTCTGGATGTGGTGAGAGAGGACATGTAGTTGGTTGGTGTGACAGAGGAAGATGGAAACAGTTAGTCCGCTGTGGCGACCCCTAAAGGGAAAAGATCAAAGAAGAAGACAAAGACAATATCGAGACAGAAGTCCTGGATCACGATTGGTGTCGTCTGGTTTTTCTCTCCTCCTCAGGCTTCTAGTCTGTCCTCCTTCCCTCCTGTGCCGGGTCATCGTTCTCCTGCTGTCTCTTTCATTACGGCCTCTTTCCCAGTTTCTCAAGTAGTTTGTTGTTGCTTGTTGTTTTTCACTCTTGCCTTTGGCTTCGGCTCGGCCTTCTTGGATTTAAATGCTCACCTGTGTGCCGAAACCTGTTGTAAGTCCAGCCCTGTGTTTTTAGAGTCACGCTGTTTTGTGTCCAGTTACCTCTGAGGCTCCAGTCGGAAC
Source organism: Lophius piscatorius (assembly GCA_009660295.1). NCBI lineage: Eukaryota > Metazoa > Chordata > Actinopteri > Lophiiformes > Lophiidae > Lophius > Lophius piscatorius. The sequence goes on along the minus strand of VRLP01007652.1, from coordinate 16,406 downwards.
AAATTAAGCTATCTGTGTATTTTAGTCGGTCGGCTAGGGCCTCCGGGAGAGTGGGAGCGAGCAAATGAGGACAGAGAGGTTTCGATATGCAAACAAGGAACCCAAACAGCCTCCAACCGCCGAGGACGTGATCGCATGAAAATGACTTTCTTATTTTTTTTACCATACATTACATGTTGGAAGAACTCTAAAAGTGTTTCCATTAGTCTCGGAAATCAATTTTCGTACGTCAGCAAGTGAAAAACGGCATTATTTGTCTTCACTTTGCTTTAGAGCAGGAGGTTCACCTCATCATCGTCTGATGTTCGTTTATTTGAGTCCTATGAAGAGATAAAGAGGCGTTTCTTCTTTATTTTCTTAAATTTGATCTAAGGGTCGGAACTTCATTGGTTGGGCCCTCAAACGCTCTAAACTTTAGAGCGTTTGAGGGCTCTAAAGTTTAGAGTGTAATGGAACACATTCTCTTCATGTGTTCCATTACTGAGTCTAAAGTAATGGGTCAGGTTTTGTTTGTGTGCATCGTTTGTTGCCCGCCAGTGGACGTTTATCCGCCATCGAAGATGTTCTTCTTCATCAACCATAGATTAAACAGTTTCACCAACTGGCATCCCACCATCGCTCATATCGACCCGGGGCACGGATACATAAAAACCAAAACGTAATTTGAGAAAATCTAAATGGCTAACGTAACAGCAGAATACCGATAGAGATAGCAAACGTTAGCAGGGTAGACACTGCAATGACGCAACCAGCGGCGTAGCTAACGCTAGCTAGATAAATAACTCACCATAGATTACGAAAGCTATTTTCCGGAGTTAACAGGAACGTTAGCAGACACTTTTAGTCAGATATCAGATATCGACCTTGTTGCTGGTTAGCAAAAGTTGCTAGCATTTTTAAATTTCCATGACAAAAATGCATTCTTGTTGTTGCTGTGGTTCAACTCCCATCGCTCATACTGTATCATAGTGTGACCCCATAGGCAGGTCATAGGTCGATTTCAGCACAAGGGCTTCTGGGAAAATGCTCTAAAATGGTTTAACGGTATTAACGGATATCTATTCTTTAAAGTAATACGATCACTTCATGTATGTAACTGCATTGTGATTACAATGAATCCAAATTGTAAGTGTGCCGGAATACAGAAACTCATATTTTGTATTTTTAAAACTCTTTCGTCCTCTCTCATTCTCTTCATGTGTTCGGCACGTTGTTTTATTCTCTGCTCCACACTCCTAGGCTTTGAGCGGTGCTCTCTGAGTTATAACTCTCTGAGTTATTGCCAGCATCTAAATCTACTGACGACTCCAACAAACTCTCTGAGCATCTCTCATATACTCTGTAGCTTGTCTCCTGAGCTTTCCACTTCAGCGTCTCTTTTCAGCTCACTGACCCACCAGCTCCACCCCCAAATAAACATCAAAGGAATCAAAGAACATTTGTCGCCACTACTCCAAAACAGCTTAGAATTTTCTTTCCTTTTCTTTTAAATGCAACAACCAGTTCAAAGTGTTGAATTGACCTCCAGATTCTCCAGATTCTCCAGTCTGGTCCCTGCCAGGAGGAAGGATCGTCAGCTGAAATCCGATCCAGCGACGTTTATCGTTAGGATAGTAATAGCGGTATTGTGTAAACATGTAAAAGCATTCCATAAGTCGAGAGCAGACCCGCGTAGCAATTATCGCTGTGGGTCCGACTGCGGGATGAAGTTGCCTGCTTTGAGTCCAGAATCAATAACATGGAGGTGTTATCAGTTTATTAGCGGCGCTGGTTCGCCAGCGACTCCCCCCGATAAGATTGTAATGTAGCTGCAGTCCAAACAGCAGCTAAATGGAGTGAACAAGCTGCTGTTTGTGTCTGTCGGCTGCAAGTCGGATCGTATCTGCAAAACAAAGAGCGGCGGAGAGAGAAGGCAAACACTGAGAGGGCTGAGAAGAGGCTGGGGGGGGGGGGGCTTTAATCAATGCTGCTCAGCCAGGAATGAAGGAAGGAGCGAGGCAGAGCAGAGGAATGAGGGGAGAGGGAGCAACAGTTTGTATAGCTGCACAACGTAAAAATGCGTGAAGAAATGACAACAATAAAATGACCGATCTTGGAATGATAACAATGTATTCCAAATTTCATACTTTTGAAATGTTTGCTCTTTTTGAAAAATTCTAGGGGGCGCAGTCGAGCCATTTTGCCGGGACCCATAATATACGTACATTTTCATAAGGACTCAAACAAGTTTTCGGGAATAATAAAGCCCTCAAAAAATCCTTTCATCTAGCTTTGAAGACCAAACTTTATTTAAATAAAGTCCTTCCATTGGGCCAAACCATCGGGTCAGAAGGAAGTCACAGTTTGGCCTAAATCCACAGATCGGTACCCTTATAGCTAACTGTACCAGTGACGGCATTGGTTAACCCGGGCCACAAGCAGTTACTATGGATCTGGTTTTACACCAGATGCCCTACCTGACGCAACCCTCCCCTTTACCCCTTTACCTTTACCAGGGGCTTTGGACCGGCATTAGAAGTACACTGGCTTGTGACCCTCGTGTGGCTGGGTTGGGTTGGGTGGGTTCCGAACCCGGATAAATGGGGAGGGTTTTGTCAGGAAGGGTACCCGATGATAAACCTATTCCAAATCAATACGTGGAACTGATTTCCACACCTGAGATGGAGAAAGATGATCCACCGCGGTGACCAAACCCCCCTCCCCCCGGAAAGGGAAGAGCCCAAAGACAAAGAAGATCTTAAAGAAGACAACGACATCGTGTTTTGACGTTGACCATAAAGGATGACAAAGTAACAACAAACACAGCCGCGAGTAGACGCCGGACTTTTACTGCTACTAGGTGCAATAATAATAAAGGCCTGTTGAAATGTGGCAATAACACCCCCAGCCTTTCTTTTCCACGTTTCAATGACGGAATACCAACACAGAGGAATAAAAGAGCGTCGTTGGCGAGGACACAGAGTACTTCTGTAGCCGTGATCGACCCGCCTCCTCATCAAACATCACATTAGCCGACCTGCTTGAATAGTCGGGGTCAAACTTGTTGTGTTTCCAGGCATTCCCAAAGAGACACTGCATGAATTTGAACGCCCACAGAATGTAAGACCCGACTCGTTAGCTCCTAGCCTGAAGGGAAGTGGTGCGCCGTCATCGTCATGGGGGAATCACGTGACCTCCAGACTGTTGTACGTTCTTTCATCTCCCCTCGTTCTTGACATTCATACAGATGTATTTTTCAAATCGCCAAGCCATCCATCTCCGATAACGTGAGGTCATAGGTCGTTGATAATAGCACGGTTGACGGACGCCGTGGCGACCTTAGACCTCGCAGAGAAGGTGCTGGACAAAGAGTTAAAACGTCCTGCTCTTACCTGCTGTAGCTTGTGCTAGCTGTAGCTCAATTAGCATCCGCAGACTTCTCTTTTACGGATTTTCTGTTCAGCAAAAACTTAACTGAGCGTTTAGAGTTAACAGCGCTGTTGGCGCAGTCTGACATGCTTCTTTTTTTTTTTTCTTCAAAACTTTAAATATATAATTATATCCAACAACCGGACATATTCTCAGATCCTAACTATAAATGCGATAACTCAAAAATCGTTTCGTGGATCGTTTTCAAGTTTTTATACACATATAGACTATAGCGCGAGGAAGAACTAGATTGATTTTTGGAAAGTTGGTTTCAACTTTAAAAGTTTTTCGGGTTCGATATTGTCCAAATCTGGTGAATTGACCCCCAACTGGAGGATCTGCGTTTGGGTCCGAGCCCTTGCAGCATTCAAGTCGTAGGGTCCTTGAGGAAAGCCCTAATTTTCTCCCAGAATGGGTCAGACGGAAAGAAATAATTCCACTATAATGAAAGGGCACGGAGAAGATTATATGAAAGGATAAAAGGTCCGCTGAAAAGTCTAGATGTGGGTCACTAGTTGAGAGCGGGGACTTCATTATTACAGATCTACTATCTACGAGTATCTCGATGTCTATTTACATCTGCGGTATAAAACCACAATTCAAGGTCACGTTCTGGTTAGGACCTACCAAAGTGGCCTAAGGAAGGACGACTGGTGAACCGGTGCCAGGACATTGGAGCCCTAACCTCACTGAGGCAGGAGTCCTCCTTGTCCCACAGACGAGCTGCTGCAGCACAAACTGCTGAATAGAGTCAATGCCGGTTCTGACGGAGAGCTGTCAGAACACAGAGTGACGTGTCAGAGCTGTTTGGACGTCAGAACGGGACCGACCCCTGGTTTTAATGTTATGGCTGGTCACTGTAGTAATAGGTGTAGGCTCCATAATTCCTGCCACGAAGACTCGTATGTATGATCTCATCTACAGGCCACACCTAAACGAGTACATGTAGCCACACACACACACACACACACACACACACACACACACACACAGACGCCATCGACTCCCGCCTCCTCAGTATTCTGGCAGCGGCGGCGGGGAGCGCTGCCAGCGCCTATCGATCAGACATTTAGCTGAATGTTCTCATCGAACAGCCGGCTGCTGGGTACGAGGGGCACGTGGAAGGACTGGGAATCAGCCTCGCACACAGCAGAGGATGGAGGAAGAGGAGGAGGAGGAGGAGGGGAGAGAAAATAAATCCCACTCAGATGAAGGCAGGAAATAATTCACCTGTTGACTAATGATTAGGTAGTTTAAAAAAAAACAAAAAACTTTTCACTCAGACGCCACATGGCCAAAAGTATTTGGACATTAGAGTCAGATGAGTCTGCCTTCATCGTTATGACGCCTCCACGGCCTCTGGAGTCTTCTCTGGAGGTCTTTAAGTGGAAAGAGAAGAGTAATAAAGGAGCAGTTCACCCAAAGTTCTGATTAGGAGAAATCCCTAGTTTGCACTTACTGAGGTGGGAGGTGAGGCGCTGTCATCGTGGGAGGGGCGTTAAGTATCAAATATCATCCTGTATCACATTCAGGTTTAAATCTAAGACTCAGTGACTTAAATGTCTGGAATTTCAGGATACATCATAAGTTGTACACTTCAGGATCAACCCCCAGCTGAGGCGGCCCCCCAGGTTGATCAGGTCCTGGAGTGAATCCCGTAGCCATTAAACTTCTATTCCTGTGTTATTACATTTATATTATTGTCACGGATCTGGGTTGTTAACTGGATTAATAAAATCCTGGTTGGCCTTTAATTGTTTGTTAATTGTTTAATTGTTATAATTGTTTTAAACTGCTATTACTTGTGTTATAACATCTTTATTACCGTCATGGAATTGAAGCCTTAAACAGACTTAATAAACATCCAGGTTAGCAAATATCCATCTTCACCGTTAGGTTACTCCGGTCCACTTGGGGGAGCTAGAGAATCTATTGAGGTATAATCCTCTTTTAAGATAATCCCAAAAATGAATATTCAGTCATTATCTACTCACCTCCCCATAGATGGGGGGTCATTATATGTCCCAGGTCCGCAAATCCAGATGGAGAAAGGACTCCTTGTGGATTATACAATACACTCCAAGTCATCAGAAGAAGAAGAGATTATATTTGTTCCCTTTTAAAATGGAATCTTCCGTGCAGCCACAAAGCTAATGGTAGTAGCATGCGGAACATCTTAAATGAGTGCGATGAATATGAGCCTGTTCAGATAAGACTAACAAGAACAGACGGAGTTCAGCTGAGGTCCATCACACCTGGGGGAGCAGGTGTCTCTGCGATATACATCGGGAATGTCGATGATTCTGGATTGGGTTTCACCATCGGATCGGTTCGTGCTCACAAAGCCTCCATTGTGGCTGCAGTGAAGCAGTTCTGCAAAGAGGAGTGGGTCCAAATTCCATCACAGTGAGGTCAGATACTGATCTCTTATCTCATCAGAAGGTTTGGTTGGAATCGTTGGGGGTTAATTAAACCTAATCTGATTATTGGTTATTTCAACTTCAGCCTGGCCTGAATCCCGTACTTCAAATAAACCTCAAATATATCCAGTACTATCAGGTGTATTCACATAACCTGGGTGTCTCTGGGCAGGTGAGACCTAAAATCATGTATTTTCATCGTCAGTAACAAAGTACCTGTTACTACGTGTGAGTAATCTGTGATTAAACGATATTTCTATCTTTACTTCACGTTTTTTTTAGATTAAAAAAGGCTCTAACATCTTTATGTTCCAGTTAAACACCATGAAAGAAAACAATCAGTGAATTTTCACAGCAACTCTTTGATGAATACTGCATCAAATATGATACAAATATCACAAAGTTCATGGTATTCTGCACAGTTTGTGTCGGACAGAACCAGGAGGAAGCTCTATTTGGACCAGCTGGACAGACAATGGACCCAAAATGTGACAAAATTGGGTTTTTGACCCCATAGAGGGATTTCTGCTTCAAAAATAAATAAATACCACCTATGTCCACTAGGGGCTGTATGCGCATGCTACAACATTTGACTGTGACATAGAATCATGTTTATATAAAACCAAATCACAGTAAAATACCGTCAGCGGTGGTTCCCAGAGTTCTACCGGAAAAAATACGGTGACCCTGTACGAGACATTACGGTAAATTTACGTGAAAAAAATACAGATACGTGGAAAACACAAAAGTTTACTGTGGAAAAAACAACTTTTGTTAAGATTAAAGGAACATATTAGGAATATTTTTATCTTTTTTTTCTTTTTTTTTTCTTTTTTTACAGTGTAGCATTGTGAACTCTACAAAAAAACAAAAATATCAGGCTCCTCCCCTTAAGCCTGAGTTTGGGCTTAAGGGGAGGAGCCAGTTCAGATGAGTTCAAACTGAAATTGTGCCTGCGTGAAAAGTAAAGTACAAGGAGAACGATAAGAAATATTCAGCAAAGGGAAACAAACAATATAACCGCATAACCAGAACATAATAAGGAAAAATAAGATGATTATAATTAATGAGCTATTTTATCAAAGCGCTGCGCGTTAAAAGAAAATCATTGTATCTATTTGACATGAATACTTGTCACGTAATGATGATTCTGGCCCGTTCTGCTGGCTGTGAGCATTTAGCTTAGCTCAGCACTCTTTCAGCTCCTCATCCATTTCAGCCGCCGCCGTTATTTCAGCCACGTACAGAAAAAGTTGAGACAATGCAGATAAATGGAATTATTTAATTTCATTATCATCATACAGATAAGAAAACGGTCCAAATGGAGAAACCGGGCCGATATATGGAAAATTCAGCGTCTGGAAACCCCAGAGAGGCCGACTGAAACAGGAAGCAGAGATGATGTTATGCCGTAGTCTCTTAGAAAAGATTAGATGTTATGACAGACATCAGACCAAAACATTAGAACCACATCTGAAGTAAAGAACAATGATGATCTCGTTAGCGTAGCATCAGTCGATAGATGGGACGTGTGAGGATGCTGGTGAACGTTCTTTTTTTTTTGCCAGGGGGCAGCATTTAAGAAGGGCATTCCAGATGTCCCTCTCCACAGCAACACTCTCCAGCTCATCCAGGGGAAGACCCTGAAATCCTTTCATCCTGAAAACCTAATTTTTAAAAATAATGGGAAACTTTCATATTTACTTTTTTTTTTAAACATTCATGGCAGTATCCATCCAATCATTTTTTTATTTTTTTTTCATATAGGCTGGGCCTGCGTCAGTACTAGGTATGAGGAAGGTGCTTCATTCATATCCTCTGCTACTTCTGAGCGCTGATTTTCAACAAATCACGACTTATTGGAGAAATAGGACTGGCCTCCATGCTAATGGAAAAGGAACTGAAACACACAGGTGTCCCTAACGACTGTATTATTTAAGACATTTTTAAAGACAGAAAGGGGGACAGACTTTATCTTCCGTTTAGAGGTTAATATTAACGTTCTTCCAGACTTTGGGGTTTTATCTTGGCAGGTGACCAACAGCTGCAAAGGTAAGGAGCCTGGCGGCTTTAGCTTAAGTCTTTAGAGGGCCCCCATTCCCTCCAGGATTTTGCTCCATTAGGGATCCCAGGGATTAACTGGGATCGAAGTGACGTCACTGCTTCCCAGAGGCATTTGAAGCCATTTTTCTGACACTTGAAGTCACCGTAGATCCTTGGATAGCGACGGGTTGAGCTATCGCTTTCTGGTAATTCAATACCAGATGGCGCTACATTTTTACATAATGCACTTTTAACACTGGACTGCAGTCATAAACAATGCTAACGATGCATCGAACAATGCTACACTGGTGTGATAAAACACCAAAGGGTCCCACAAAAGTGTAGTGGGAGTCGTCGTTGAAAGTGGAAACAGCCGAATAAGCCGCAAAGTAATGCATTTTGACCGATCCGGGGGAAATTTCCATCGATGAAGTGACGTCTATGATGGTAGAACTGAGTTCTGATTCATGTTGATGAATCTTCAAAGCCCTAATATCTCGGCTGTGCTGAGCTGTCCTCATTTGAAAGCCCCATAAGTCCCTGGGCTGAGGGAAAAAGTCCCACCGCTCAGATTAATAATACATTATTGTTAACAGAGGATTCTTTTAGAATGATTGACAGGTCTTCACAGCGAGGTTGCACCTGCGTTAAGCCTTTATTTTGCTATTCATGGAGCAGTGCTGCCTCCAGCATGGGTTCACATAAATAACATGTGATTGTCGCTGTTTTATGTAAGTGAGGAGCAGCAGGACGTCCGCAAAGACGTTCCTCCCCACAGATATCGCCGATCGGATCCGACAGCTGAAACAGGCATTAGGAGAGGAGAAGCTCTTTACTCGCAAATCAATGACTCTATAAAACCAATAAAACTTTAACAGAGATTTGGTACATAATTACCGCAAATGCATTAGTTCTGGCAGTATTTTTTTTTTATAGCCTCTCTATATTATAACTGTCTCACGATGGAAAAAAAAAACACCCATTAAGATCGGGTACTTTGCTCCGCGTGAAAGCCTGCAATCAGCTTTTATTCCAGAGTACAGTGGCTCTGCAGTGGTCAACTGTGTCTGTATCTATGGGTTCCAGCTCCAGCTAGCAGGACATGCTAACATGCTATTTTGTCACCCTCTTTCCAGCTTTGATGTTAACTTTTGCGTAGAAGAAGAATATCGGTGTGCGAATAGTTTAACATCTGTCTACGCTTGGTCTGAAAAGAGAGACCCACAAGAAAGAGGGGACACGGACGACGTAGACCCTAGTGTGAGGAAGGACTGGATAGATTTTGGGAAAGGTTGCTGGTATGATTCTGACACTAGGGGGAGCTTTGTCTTTATATTTTTCGGAACATAGATTAGAAACCATTGGTCCGATTTAGTCCAAATGTGGTGCACATGAATCGTCTCGCGAAGATATATCGCGTTTTACTCTAACAGTTGATATTTTACTCTCTGGGGGAGATCTTTTCCAAATTTAGTGCATATGAATTGACTAAATTAGATCTATCTTGTAAATCTAAACTTTACGCTAGTAGTTCCAATTTTACACGCGACAAAACTCAAAAACTATCTCATGAATCATTTTTCAAATATTAAACCAGCGTAGAACTCAAGGCGAGGAAGAACTGGATTTATTTCAGAAAAAGGTCAGATGCATATTTCTGACACTAGGGGCAGCTTTTTGTGCTATATAAATTCCTCACCTTTGGTACAAATTTAGTCAACATTTGGTAAATATGAATCATCTCAAGGAGATTAATCTTGTATTTATCATATTTGACTCATCAGCTTTACGAAAACACAGATTTTTTCGGACATATCCTGCTAAACATTGTTCCGACTTAGTCCAAATTCGGGGCGTATGAATCTACGTGAGGAGATCTGTCTTGCATATAATCATATTTTTCGGTAATATTTCATATTTTACCAACTTGGTGGAACTTTTTCTCGGCAAACACACTGGTAAAATGCAGAGAATCAATTTTACTACGTTGTACTACATGTACTTAACTGAATTCCTAACCCCATCGGTTGGGGCCAAGGTTATCTAATCTCTTCATTGGTACTTGTTAGCCCGAAAGACAAACAAGAAGAAGAACTACGTGTATGATTGTACGTGACAAATAAAGGCAACTTCCTCTTCTTCTTTTTTGAAAGTAGCTTCACAATTAATTTGAGGAGTTCATTCAGGTGAAGTTGCTTGTAGAGTGCAGGGGATTGGGGGCTTACCCTTGCCGTCGGGGACAACAGCGTGGGCCCAGTTTCACATTGTTTTTTTTACTGTTTCACCGTCTTCATTACCTTCCCTGCATTTATTAGCGTCTGTTTTGACTTTCTGGGTCACGGTTGCCTAAGGCTCATTGTCGCACGTAGGGAGCAAAAGCTAGTCTGTGTTGTCTGATCCCATACAGGAGCAACTTTTGCACGAATTGCTGAAAAAACTTATTGAAAAAACACCGAACACAAAATTAGATGGGCGGTTTTAACGATATGGTGGATTTATGTCATGGAGGAGATGAATTCCCTTCAGGGTCACCTTAAAATCATCTTTCTATGGAGTACTCAACTGGCTTGGCGCCAAATAGGAGCGCTGGAGTGATGTATGGTCAGGTGGGTGATGGTCGGCATAGCGGCGTCCCTTCTGTCTCGTCTTCCTGTCTCTCCGACATAAAACAACCACCATTTGATATTTGTCAATTCTGTTTTCCAACGATAAGCTGTCGTTTCCACGGCTTATGGTTCGCATTTGTTTGCTAAAAACGGATGTTGACGGTGCTGCGGCGGCTCGTGCGTTCAACCACACGACGTCAACATGTCAGTCAAGGGTCGTCTGCGATGGGAAGGAACCCGCTCTGATGTAAGAGCTAAAAGAACTCAGTTCTGAAACTGATTACAGTTTCACTGTGCAGATACAAAGAAGATGGGTTAAAGATAATTTGTCCGATCTAAGAAAAAGGTTTCTCTGGTCAGGAAGTACCTTCACATCATTGGGGTCATTAAGGTAGCACCTTCCAGCTCAATTCTTTCATCGGTGGGCCCAACACACCTAAAGGGGCCCGACAGCAACATCTGGTTTGCGCCTCTCTGTTTTTACTCCTTCTCTCTGACGGTCACCTTGCAGCCCAGATTGGGTTCTTACTTTTTAGCCAACCCACCTCCACAGGAAGCCCTCGAGCCACATTGACCTGTTTCTACAGTTATGTCTAAACATTTGAGCTTTTTCTGTTCGTCGGAGTTGCAAGCGGCTGAATCGAGCTTCCTGCGTCGGGTGGCATTAGAGATAAGTTGTGGAGCTCGCCCATGCAGAGGGAGCGGGGCCACTGCGCCCTCGTGTGGAATGGAGACAGTTGAGGTGGTGTCGGATGAGGATGCCTCCAGGACGCCTCCCTTTGGAGGTTTTCCAGGCGCATTTGTCCAGGAGGTGACCCAGAACTTGCCAAAGGGACTTTATCTCTCACAGCTCAGGTGTGACGGCGGATCAGTTGGTAGAGCACTTATGTCCACTTATTTGAAGGTCGTCGGTTCGAGCCCTGTCCACTGCGATCCGCATGTCGAAGTGTCCTTGAGCAAGATACTGAACCCCAAGTTGCTCCCAATAGCTGTTCCATTGGTGAGGGATTGATGGTTACTGCTGCCGGAAGGACCTTTGACACTTTGCATGGCAGCCTCAATCATCACTGTGTGAATGTTTGTGTGAATGGGTGAATGCTGACTCGTGTTTGAGTGGTCGAGCAGACTAGAAAAACATACTACATAAGTACAGTCCGTTGACCATTTCCCTTTATCTGGACTGGGAATGCCTTGAGATTCCCTGGGATGAGCTGGAGAGTGCAAGTGGAACCTTATGTACCTGCTGGTACAACTTGCTCAATAATGCACAGTGGACCTTCACGAGGTGGACCACAGTACCAGGTCAGGAGATTTGTCGCCAGGATCTCAGGTTGAAAGATGAGCTTCTGGTCGATTTTTTCTAATCAACTGAAAAATAACTTTTATCTTCTTTTGTATTAGGGGTTTCCGTAACACATTTCTCCACCATCATCGGTGGTTCTACTGGTTCCCCTTCCCCAGGTACCTTGCTCATTCATCCAGGTGTTGGACTGGGAAAAGGAGTACTCAAACTGGTTTGTTTGACCCCAGTGTCTGCTCAATTTAAAGAAAAACGCCATCCATGCACTGATGTTGCTCTGAAATAGAGTTCTTCTGTCCGGACTTTAGGTCCTAGCATGTCTTTGCTGGTGTCGAATTATCTCCTCTACCAGCTCATCACCGGTTTGTCGCCTGTACGTTCTGATTCCTCATGTCCCTCGTGGTACTCGGAGATAAAAGCCAATCAGCGGGCGCATCATCGCCCTCGTCTTCAGTCTCAGAGCTGGATGTGAAGAAGGAAGCCGGGTGTTTGGCGAACAAGCCTCATCTAATCTGCTGTGATCTGGCTTCATCTGCAGATCAATGTGGATTAGGCCTTTACATGTGGGCAGATTAGCTCTCACAGTGGAAGCTTTTACAGTTTGAACGAGCCGCGGTGACATCACGGACACAGCGGAGCCGCTGATAGGCAGCAACAAATCCCGTGAGGGGACATCGTACGGCCTGAAAAATCAACCTGAAAGCAAATGACGAGATTGGCTCTGACTGCGGTCAGCGCCGGCGCCGGGGACGTCTCGCTAATATGAAGATTTAATGGAGAGCCCGGGGCCGCATGTGGTCATGAGGCGAGGAAGAGAAGATGGGAGGAACAAAGAAAGAGGGAGAGGAAGACAGAGACAGACATAAAAACAGAAATAAACAGCAAGAGATATTTTGAACAAATAATCAGCATGGGTCTCTGTTCAGTAACGTCTCCGTCTCCTTCTCAGCTCCTTTGATAATCCTTTCGTCGCTGCTGGGGTCCCGGGGATCTACGGCGGATGCCAGGGTGTGACAGACATCTCTGCTACTGTAGAGACCATCTATTAGGACGTTCACGAAGATTGAATTAATGTCCTGCGGCAGCAGGCTGTTGTTTAGGGAGAAGGTTCGATAAAGTCAAACAGCGGAGACGACTGGGGGGGCACAGCTCCAAATTCTACACTGTCCATTGGATGAGTGAGTCAGAATCTGAGTGAATGTAGGACCCCCCCCCACTCCTCCGGCTGCCAGAACACCCGCCTCTTATCTTTCTATTTCTTGTACCGCGCCGCCGTTGACCAACTTTATGGCTTGAGGAATCAATTGATGATTGTCTTTCATTTTGCTGTTGTCACTGTTATACCTGCTGCTCAGGGGTGCCCCCACCCCATATGAACTAAACACTTGCATTGGGCAAAACAACGTCTGGGGGTGCGCCAAGTCAGGTGGGGTCATTGGGCGGAGTCTGACAACCAATCACTGTCAAGAGTTGTTGACAGTGGGTTCAAACGGGTGAAGCGACAGCATCGAAACCGCTGCAGGAATCCAGAGACCGAAACGAAAATAATTATAGAACAAGTAAACAAAAAAAGTAAACAGAGAGAGGAGGAGAGTCTCTGCCTCAACTAGAGGTGGACGTTGTGGCAAAGGTGGTTCAGTCGGTTGAGCAGCCGACCACTTATGTATGAATTTTTGCATGAATGGGGGAATAGTGTCGGGAAAGCGCTTTGAGTGGTCGAGCAGAATAAAACAGTCCCAAATAAGTGCGGTCTACATTAAATAAAGATAATTTTCCAGCGACAGTCTTTTATTGTCATTCATGATGTCAGGTAAGTATTTTTTTCTGTTGTCTGCATTCAAACATGGTGAACAGAAGAAGATCTGACCAGCTGGTGGCCATAGAAGTTGGAAGTTTTAGTCAAATATCCATTTATGTTTTGGAATATTAAACTATTTGCGGGTCTTTTTTTTTTTCCTTTTTTTTGCCTAACCACACAAAGAGTCCATAAATGTAATTCATAATGGCCATAAATTGCCAGGATTAACTTGTTCAGGGATATGTTGACAAAAAAGTACAATAATTACAAAAAAAAACAGTAATCATTATATTCTTTCTATATTATTATTATTTCCCCCGAAAAATCTGGGATATTTTGGAATTGGAAGTTTTGGGGCCATAATCTTTCAACCGTCGGTTTGATTTAGTTCAATTTTGGCGATAATGGATTTACCCCAGGAGACGTATCTTGTATATATATATATATATATATATATATATATCATGTTTACTCTAGAAGTTCATATTTTACTCACTAGGGGGAGGTTTTTCTTAACGAAAAACACAGTTTCTGGACATAACTTTCAAATTTCATACCTTGGCCTTAGTGCGTGGAAGAACTGGATGGATTTTGGGAAAGGTGGGGTGTATATTTACAACACTAGGGTGGGCTTTACCCTCCAAATTTTTCAACTTTTGTCCTGATTTTGAGCAAATGAATCATCTCGAGCTTCGATTTGTCTTCGAAATGTCATTTTTTTCCGAAAAACACTTTTTTTTTTTACTAAAAATACTTTTTTTTTTTACGAAAACACTTTTTTTGCTAAGAAAACTTTCTCACCGTTGGCAGGAATCTGGTGCATGTAGATCAACTCGGGGGAATACATCTTGACTCTTTCATATGCCCATTCGCATTAATTGTAGAAGTTCATTTAGGGGGATTACATGTACAACGCAGAGGGGATGGGGACTTTTTCAAGGATGAGGCCCTAAAAGTAGTTGTTGGAAGTCAAATTTTTTATTTATTTTTTATTTTATTTACAAAAACATAGTTTTTATTTCATTTAGCGACTCAGAATTATTGATCTTTTTCAGTTTTATTTCCTCCATGTGTTTGTTCAAGTTAAACACGTTTTTTGAGATTACTGGTACTGAACGTACGGGGATGGGTGTGTGTGTGTGTGTGGGTGCGTGTGTGTGTAGGGGGTGTAATAGGCATCCCCAGAACCAAATCTCTAAATTTGGCCGGGGGGGCGTCCCCTTCTGCTCCTGTTGAGCGTAGACGCATGAGGTCATGAGGGTGTGTTTTCAAGGAAACATAAACGCGCTCGTTAATGTGGGCAAAAAAAAAAAATAGAAGATCTACGAGCGAGCGACCGCTCAGAGTGAATTTAGATTTGTCCCCAGGCTGGGGTCTTCATAGCTGCCAGCAGTGAGGGGGGGCCGCCGGCTGGACAGGAGGGCCGGTCTGTTCTCAGACGCTGCTGTTGTCATGCAAATTCTATTGTGTTATATGAAGTGTGGCTCCTGTCAGACAGTCGACGTCGCCGCGCTATTCTTGTACACACACATATATATGTATCTATATATATATAGATATATATATATATATATATATCTGAGCGGTGAGGGCGGCCGCGGTCGCTGCTGCACGCCGTCGATAAAGAATTTAATTTTCTGAAAACAAAACTTGTTTCCAGTCAGATAAAAAACAAAACAAATGGAGGACAGCGGCGGCGTCACACTGCGTCGCCGCCGGGCCTCGCCGTCAGATAACTAATGTAGTCATTGAATTTCAATGACTCCCTCAGAGGAGAAAATATCCCGAATGACTCAGCCTCTCCGACGGCTCAAATCCATTTTGTGGCGCGGATTCACTTTCCACCAATCACACGTAATCTGTCCTGCGACGCTCATGGCCTTGTTAAGAAGAAACATTTACTCCACGGCGGAGCGTCACTCCAACACCAGAGAGAATCCCCCTCTTTGTGTCGCTCTCGGGGGGCAGATGTGTCATTTAATGAGATGAACATGAGGCATGGACCGCGTCTCAACCCAGTTAACGACTCATCCCACCTCATCTCATGTCACTTCACCTTCTTTCATCTCGTGACACCTAGTTTCATTTCATCTAATCTCACAGCACCGCTTATTTCATTTCACCTCATTTGTTCTCACATTATTTATCTCGTCAAACATCATCCCACCTCATTTCATCTCATGACACCTCATCTCATTTTATGTAATCTCAAATCACCTTCTTTAATGTCATCATTTCATGTCACCACACAATATACACAATATACACAATATACACAATATACACAATATACAATATATATTCGATCTCTGAAGACCTCATTACCTCACCTCAATGTTTCTAATCTCATATCCCCTTATTGTGGATATGTGTCTGTCTGATGCACAGACAGACACATATCCCCTTATTGTGGATATGTGTCTGTCTGATACACAGACAGACAGACTCTGATACACAGACAGACAGACTCTGATACACAGACAGACAGACTCTGATACACAGACAGACAGACTCTGATACACAGACACACAGACCCTGATACACAGACAGACAGACTCTGATACACAGACAGACTCTGATACACCAACAGACAGACTCTGATACACAGACAGACTCTGATACACAGACAGACAGACTCTGATACACAGACACACAGACCCTGATACACAGACAGACAGACTCTGATACACAGACAGACTCTGATACACCAACAGACAGACTCTGATACACAGACAGACTCTGATACACAGACAGACAGACTCTGATACACAGACAGACAGACTCTGATACACAGACAGACAGACTCTGATACACAGACAGACAGACTCTGA
>VRLP01007651.1:7500-20631 GCA_009660295.1 Lophius piscatorius | reverse complement strand
GAGAGAGAGAGAGAGAGAGAGAGAGAGAGAGAGAGAGAGAGAGAGAGAGAGAGAGAGAGAGAGAGAGAGAGAGAGAGAGAGAGAGAGAGAGAGAGAGAGAGACACACACACACAGACAGACAGACACTTCGTAAACAGTAATATAACAAAGGTCCCGGTCAGGTGTAATACACCAGTCGATGCTAATAATCAACTTAGCCAGTGAAATAAGGCCATTGAAGGTCTGAGACGCACCAACCAATGAGGTCAGCAGACGACAGAATGAGTCCTCTGGCATGCCCTGCCCCCACAATCAAATGAACGCGCAGACATGCTGTCGCACGCCTCCGCAGCCATGACATCAGCACAGGCCCATATGACATGTTTACTCTTTATTATTAGCTCCGCCGCTTCTGAACCCAGGGTTTAAATGAGTTTCCCAATGGGAACCGAGGCCAGCGGTAGCACAGGGCCCCGGGCGTCTCCTGAAATACATCATCATCATCAACCAGGGAGGAAATGGGTAACACTAACACCCATTCATCACAGGGAGCCGCTTCCATCAAAAGTCACCCAGGGGGCTCACGGCACCTCGTTTCACTGAAGGCTGATTAAAGAGAGCTTTGATTGGTGCATGGTCAGAAGAAGGCCAGAACTTTGCACTCCAGAAAAAAGAACTACCAGGATATATATAGACTTATAAAAAAATAAAACCGATCCTATGGTGCTTGACTTTCTACAATGTATCCCCTGGAATTAATCTGCACCTACTTTTATACAAAAAGACGATAAATTCTGTCCAAACACAAACCCCCCTGGCAGAGATTCAAAAATGGACATTAGAGGACATTGAATCTGAGCAGGCTTTTAACATTTCCAGCTCAAACACACACTTCAGTCGGCCCCAAAAAAGGGATCGAGCTAAAAATTCACAAGGCACTTAGAAATAAAGCAGGACATCAACTCACACCTTCAAACGGGGACCGACCGCCGTGGATCTCGAGGACGGCCGATCCCAGAATGGAAAAAAAAAAGAAAAAAAGATTGAAGAGGTGCGACTCTCTTCAATCTTTCGAAGGGAAAGGCAAATATTTATGAATGAAATAGAGGAGCAGGATTTAGAGGATCAGGATTTAGAATCCGGTAAGACGGAGAGAAGAGGGAGGGATGAGCTGCGAGTACTGGACAGAGTCTGGACCGGTCTTATCAACGGCACGTTCCCACACAAACATCCACAGAGATCCACACTCGGGGGTCAGCGTGGATGAGCGGGAACAGGCAGGGACACAGGCAGAGTTCAGCCGAGCCTGGGAAAAGTCTGCCCGGGACCAAATAAGTAACTGCAGTGGGAACCTGTGTGCTGGAGCCACTCAGGGACCGTGGGGACGGGACCCTCTGACGGACAGAAACGGACTCAGAGTCTGAGACGAAAGGAAACGGAGGAGAAACATGGGCCACCAGGAAGATGTAGAACCGGTAGAGAGATATGTGAGAGAGGAGATCCTCAACAAGTCCACCATGACCCCGATCTGAAAGCTCCTCAGCCGCCAGGAAACTGAGTCGGAGAAGGTAAACTGAGCACCAGAAGACCCCTAGATGCAAGACTTCGTACGGACAGAGACCCTCACTCCAGCCTGTAGCGGCACAGACCAACCAAAAGTCTCCATTTCAACAACCCCTCAGAGAAAAATGTGGAGTGGAGGAGGCGGAGGGAACGCTTTCAGGGTGAACATGAGAGGGAAAGGGTTTTATTACTCAACAGCAGTGGAGACGGAGAGGAGGAGAGGAAGAAGTAGAGGTTCTGACCAGGAGAAGTGGACCTGTGAGAGTTGTCTTTAATTCCGTACCACCCGTCCAACTTTGGGAAGAATCGTCTCTCAACTGAACTCCACAAGTGACCCGGCACAGAAGCTGTGTGGTCCTTAAAAAAAAGCCCGTGACACAACGACCCAACATCGATGGAACTCCCCGACAGGACTCCAGGCACACATTTCTAAATATAGTCGCGTTTTTTTTTTTTGTGGTGGGGGGGCGGGTTCTCATGGAACTGTTGCTTCGATTTGGAACTTTTGGGTTATTTTTGTAATCGACATCTTTGGACTGAAGCACCGCAGCTTTAACGTAAAAAGAAGTCCAGTCAGAAGAGCCTCATCTGGCTTCAGCGGGGTCGGAGATGTCGTCCAGGAGAGCCGGGCTGGACCGCTGCTGTAGTGGGGGAGCTCAGCGTATCTACCGGTCATGTGTGTCCCTGTTGATGTGCCTTCAGCCTATATTTAGTTTGCTGTGGGCACGTCGGGGGTAGGTGGTCTGACAGCAGCTCACATCCACTCTGGGAATCACAGCTGTCTGAAGAGAAGCATCACTTCCTCTGCTCCTAGGAATGGAATTCATTTCATTTGAGGAGGAGTAAATATTAAGATTTACAGCTAGCGGAACATCTGGGGAGGCGTTATCGCCGGTGTTCAGGAGGCTCGACGGCAGACTCTTTTGGATTTGCCCCGGCTGATGGGACGACTGCGGCGTGCAGCGATTGACCCCCGACTACAAACGTAGTGGACGCCACGCTAGCCGACGCACCAGTGCGTCCTTCGCTCTGGAAGGATAGAAAAAACCTTGCGAGAATAAGTCATTCCTCACCGTCGACCTCAACTTCATTGGACTTTTTCTGCCGGATAAGGAACTACTGAGGGCGCGATTGTGACGGAACAATCTGAGCGACATTGAACCCAGAGGAGCGCAGACAGAGATTCCTGCAGACGACTGAGAGAGCGGTGGAGCCATGCTGAGAGCCCTGTTTCAGACGAAACCTAAACACAGGAGGCTGGAGGAAGAACCTGAGGTCAGATTTAAAGGCTTCCTGGTGTCGGAGAGAGAACTGGGATACACCTACATCCGACCTGGAGGTAAGACTGGCTGTTCACATGACTCACAGCGAGCGTTGGTGGCCCCGTCGGAGCCTTCGCGCCTGACGAACCCTGCATCAGGAAGCCTTTGATAACTTTTGTCAGGTGTTAAACATGAATTCGACCAAATGTCACGGTGGTCCGGTCAAAACTCGAGGACAAGCTTTTTCAAGTACAACGCTCATATACGTTGCAGGAGTAAAATCGTGTAAAATTCAAAATGGCCGACGTCCAATTGAGTTCAGGTCACGGCTAATGTCATGTCATAATGTTAGGGCAAAGTCTTTGTCCGCTATTTGATGTTCTGGGTAGATCGGACCATGTCCAGCCAACTTATGACAATTTGGTGTTTTTCTGATATTCCCTTCCCCCTGCCCTCCGCACCATTCATCCAAAACCCACCAAATTTGAATTCAATCTAAAATCTGTAGGAGCAGAGGGATAAATTACCAAGCCTGAAAATCGCACTTTTAACTCAAACCGGCTGACTTCCTGTCAGGCTCACGCCATCGCACCAAGACACTTTTAGCTAGAGGTTGATATGATAAACACGTGTACCAAATCTCAAAGTTCTAGGTGAAACAGGGTCAAGGGGGGGGTTATTTTCTAGGTGGTGGTGTGGAGCCATTATTCCGCATCTTTTCCCGCCAACACCGATCATTTCTGTAGAAGTCTCCAAAAACTGAGGTGTCTGAAACGTTACATGAGTTTCTGAACAATTAGGCAATTCTTTTGGCGGAAGAATACTAATTTGAAAAAAAAAAAAATGTCATTAGGATCCCCGCGCTGCCCTAACTATAACGACGCAGTAAATTATCTTTATTAATCTGATGATTTAAACGAATCCTTTTGCTCTACAAACACTTTACCATCAGCCAAGGTGAGATCCTCCAAATACTCATTCTCTGACTGCAACTAAAAAAAAGAACCACTTCATGGGGATGTTGGTCTTTGATGCTAACACGGATTAGCTTGAACGTATCATCTTTAGGCTCTTTAGAAGCAGAAGAGGAGAGACTCTTCTTCATTCCAATCGATTGGAAACCAGAACAATGTAAAAAGAATGAGTTTGCAGCAGTCGGAGTATGTGGTGGAACAGAAGAAGTAATCCCCCACAGCTGAAGGTCCGGACACGGACTGAAGGGCAGCCTGGAGCTGTAGTTGCTCCGGGGGAAGGAATGATAAATAGACGCCTTCTCTCCGTCTTTCTCTCAGTCTACCGCTGCACTCAAACGTTTGCCGGAGGAGCAACGAGACTCTGGGACGAAAAATCTCCTTCCTAAGTCTTGCCCTGTTCTGCGGTCGATCTCCGCCGTTTATTTTTAGGTTTGGGTGCCACTTTGTGCCAACTGCCATTCCCGGAATGAAACGGCAGCGCTGAGAACAACATGTTTGTCTAACGATAAGATTCCACGACTCCTGCACACAGAGGTCGCGGCGCAGCGGGACTGGCAGCGCCGCCGGCGGTCCAAACAGTCATACTGATCAGAACCTCGCCAGTGAATGAACATCTTTGATGGGTTCTGGTGAATTCCTGCACCATGAGCGTTCAGTCTCTCATACGTGAGGCTCTGCTCGCTCTTGAAGCTTTTATAGGAACCGTTTGGTCGGTTCTGAGTTTTGTTAGTTAAATCTGACTCAATCATTTATTCATTCCACATATTTAAATATTTCACCGTCACCTACGGCGATATTGTACTTCTCCTTATTTGGGTACATCTTTGTACGCCTTCTTTCAAGTTAATGGACCGGAGCCACTGCCATTCGGGTTTTTCTTTCTACGTAAGCCTCTCTCTTAATCTCACATCCACTCTTGGACGCCGGTAATGGCGTTTTATCAGAGGAGATGTTCATCGGCTGAACTGTGATTGCTGCTATTATGTGTGTTTTCCAAAAGACGTGAGAGTCCACATCCATCGGTACTGCACGGACAGAGAGACCAGAACTATCACACTTCATCCTCTGCGTGTCCCGGCTGCCTTTAAAGAAGGTGTCGGGAGGACGCGCAGAAATGTTTGTGTTACACGCATGATTCAGCTTCCAGGCGTTTAATGGCGGCCATGTTGTGTCAGTGTCAGGGAGACTGATGGAGAATTACCGTAAAGGGATCATGAGGAATCCACTGGTATCTAAACACGAGCATTCCACCTGCCTCTCATGTAGCCCAGATGGAGTGTGTGAGAGCATGGCAGGAAGGGGGGGGGGGGGGGGGGGGGGGGGGGGGGGGGGTCTGTGTGTGTGTCAGCAAATTCCTCAGTGAGTGTGTGTTTAGATTATCAGTGGCCGTTGTGGTGTATCTAATCTGGGCTGGCTGTTTTTGTAGTGCTGTCAGGCCCTTCTCCCACAGGAACATTCGGTGACGTGTGTGTGTGTGTGTGTGTGTGTGTGTGTGTGTTTGTGTGTCGGGTCTCACAGGGAGACAGGCTGACAGAACTGATAGAACATAATACCTCTACTCCTTATATGGAACCGACGTTTTCCACTCAAACCAAAAACAGGCTTCAGCCTTTTGTCCCGCCGTTAAACCGCTGATCTTTATCCTGCGTCCTGCTTGTAGCCGGAGACACGCCTTTCATTTACAGGTGTGACGTGATCCCACACGTTACCAACAGCTCCTCAGTCATTCATATATGGTCTCATGGACAAAAACACAAAACATGTGTCTCTGAGTGTTTACAGAGATCAGGCCTAACATTAAAACCACCTGCCTAATATCTTGTAGGCCCTCCTTCTGCCACCAAAACAGCTCTCAGATGTTCTGTCACTTCTACCAGTAGGTCTTCTGGGGTATCAAACAGCACGAGGTAGCCTTCACTCCCCAAATTCATCAGGGGGCCTTGACTGCTAATGACCCTGTTGCCCTTCCCTTGACCTTTTTGGTACATGCTTACCAGTGCAGACGAGGAACACCCAACAAGTCCAGCAGTTTTGGAGAAAACCTGACGCAGTTTTCTAGTATCACAATTTGGTCCTTTTCAAAGTCCCTCAGATCCTCATTTTCCCGCTTCCCACGCATCAACTCTGAGGAGAAATGGATCACTTGCTACCTGATATATGCTACCTTTGGATGACTAGATAATCAATGTTATTCCTCAGTAGTTATAATGTTATGGCTGATCACTCTACGACATGTGTCTCTGTGTACATGCGTCTCTCTCTCCTTACGTCGTGCATTGCGGTACAGCAGGAAGGGATGCTGGAGCTGGAAGTCCAGGTCTTTGGTGATCGGCTCTGTCAGGTTCTTCATACTGAGTCGGTTCATGATGGTGAAACCATGTCTGGGAGACGCCAGTCTGAAAAACACGGAGGGCAAGGCACAGAAATCCATGAGAGGAAGTCATGCAACAAGGACTCAGAGGGAGTTTGGAACAACAAACACTTACAGCGTCGTCCAGAATTATCGACAACCCTTTATTAGAAATTAAAATGGGATTGTCGATACCCGTGATCTTTAATTCAAATTATTCACAAAGAACCTAATATTATACTTAGGTAACATAATTAAAAACAATCATTACAGTCCGAACATAAAATAAATATTTTTCTCTAAAACATGTGTGCCACAATTATAGCCGACCAAATCCCATAAAGACATTTTTGAGCTAATTGGGTGTCAATAAGTCATGAGTTCAATCTATGTTTACACAAGTTGTACACAATAGTAGAATAAAGACATTTAGCATTAGATAGCATTTAGAACATTTAAATATGACGGCAGTTTCAATAGGAGGTATAAAAGCATTCAGAACAAATATACAGTAATGACTCTTCTTACACCCATAGTGGTCCCTGAAGCTATTTAAAAGCCATTTTCTACTATATACGTGGATTTTATGGTGCAGTTACGCGTCAGACACCTCATTGGACGTTTTAATGGGTCATTGGAGAGAATGGAGACGCATTCAAACTCAAACTCAAACGCACCTTCTCTCCCCTTCGCCGCATCTTTCACACCATGTGAAAAAGTGTTAAAAGAATAAATTCAATTTAATTCTTATTCATGTTGTCATAACTGGTGAACGCTGTAACATCTGTAAATTCTCAAAACGAAAAAAAGAAATTGTTAAAGACTAAATCGCTCTGTGCGTATCTGTAGTTTTGTCACCTGAAGTAAAAACTCATTTGTGGAGAAAACTTTGTTCAGTTTTTTTCAGTTTGTCATGGAAGACATTTGGTCTCAGATGTAGAAGAATGAATTTAATTTACCTTGTGTAGATGAAAAGGGTGCCTTCCACATCGGTCTTCTCCTAAATTGCACACACACACACACACACACACATGGACACACACACAGACTGAAAAAACTATGTAAATAATGATTAAGTGAATTCAGTTAACAATGTATTATATGTCTAGATTGGTAAAGAAAAAAATCTGATATTTCAAGTATCACAAACTGTTTGAATGATGTGGAAAGTGTCTTATACACTTTAATCTGATTTATAACTCATCGATTCATCACGTGTTCATTTTCAATTCGTTTTTGTGTTGTCACCAAAGCTAAGTTTCCAATCCTTTTAACAAACCCAGTGCTTTAATATCATGTCCTGTGTCACAGCTGCTACAACATATTCTGAACACACGGATCATTCCACATGATAAGAAACATGTTGTTGTTTTGTTTGTTTGTGTTTGCTGCTGGGGTGACGTTGATCCGAGAGCATTTCTTCACAGAGACAGATCCAAACAGAATTTAACGCTTTCATTTAGCAGACTCAATCGACACTAAAAGTCTATGAGAGAATGTATGGTTGCGTTAACGATAATAAACTTTGTTTGAGGGTAAATCTGTGTGGGTGACAAAGCGCGCCCTCCGGGGACGGTGACAGAGCTAGCTTAGCACACATAACGTTTACCCCACGCTTACCCACTCATTCGCCCTGTTGTTGTACGTGTACAGAGCGACTTGGCTGGCCACGTCCACGATGTTATTGATGTAGGGGTCTTGTCTCTGCAAAGCAGCTAGACTTATATCCAGTCCTTTGGCGGGCGGGCAGCTGACGTTCCCCGCAGCGGTGGCTGTCATTGTTCCTTATGGAGCTGTTAGCCCAGCAGCTAGCTCCACCGGCTAACGACTGACAGGAAAATAGGATTAAAAAAACCCCCAACCACCACAAAGATAATAGAAATAAAAACAGGGATAGAGTCCGTATTTAAACAGTACCCTCTTTGACCAAATACGACTTGTGAGTTTCGATTTTTAAAGCGTAATCGAGTACTAAGTGTCAGCCGTAGGTTTGTCAACGGCCATGTTTAGGCTGAGAGTGTAAACAAGCAGACCAGAGTAATCGATCAGCGCGTCTAGAGAGTTCAGACTGATAAATCTACTCAGAGAAATGGATCGAGAAGTCCTGTTTTCACAGGCATTTCATTTTAGAAGAGTTCAAAAGTGACATTGATGTTAACTGTTCTTTCTGTAAATCACCTCCCGGAACTAATTCTCCCTTATCCTGGTCCTGTATTTGAACTTGCTGGTAAAATTTCCGGTTTTATTTATTGTTTGTTGCATATTTGAGTTTTGCAATAAAAAAAAACAACTACTACTACGTTTCAGTAATTATTTATGAATTGTCGAACAGATGACATGTAAGAAGTCTGTGTCGTTCTGTATGCCGCTCCTTTACCTTGTTTATTTACATGTAACCTACCGTTTGCAGGATTTATTTATTTATTTATGAGAACCTAGATACATTTCTGAAGATATAAAATAGATTAAATTAACACAATAGAACACGCACAGGAAATATTTATTTATATTCATGGGTATTCATTTGATTTTATTCAAAATTTCCATAACACTAAAGATTTCAAGTTTGCAGCACAAAAACATGGAAACTGATTAAAAAATAAAAATACCTCATACCCGACTTCTGAAATCACAAACCTAAACATTTTATTTACTCATTTAATAGAAAGAATACTGAGGATAAATGTCATTTAGTAGGATTTTCTTTTAACACATCCCTTTGTTGTGGATTCTTTCATTTATTTACTCACTTGTTTGTTTATTAAGAGGAAGTTTGGGCTGCAGTCTGGATTTTACTTTGTGAAATTGAGATTATGCATGAAATTCTTTGCTGGTTCTTCTTTTTATTTTTAGGAATGAAGGCCGTTTGGTTTTATTTACTCCTCGCACAAGTAAACAGCCGATGGATGTTTGTATTTTCTTTTTCTTCTCTGCATATAAGCGACTGTTGGGAAACATAAACACAGATGCTGACTGATCTCCGTTCAACTGACCTCTTATTTATAAGCACGTTTAAAAAGAAAACACACAACAGTCAAATAGTTGTTCAGTCAATAAATAACAAAGTCACACAGTTTAAAAAGAAACAAAACATTCTATAAAAAAAACAACAACAATCAGACCACAAGAAAAAAAACATATAAATCTGATTGAAGCTTAAAGGTACAGGAATAAAGATGAAAGTTAAATTTCCCCTGTAAATACACTAGGGGGCGTTAAAGGGACGGATAAAGAACAACCAGCCTGTAAACAAAGTTCCAGCAGAAATAAAAAATGTATCAACCTCTTTTTCCTTCAGTAGAGAAGAGAAATATCTGAATACTATTAATTTGACACTTTTAGTAATATAATATTACAGCTCCGGTCATAATGAGTGACTTCAAGTGTTTTGTAGATATTTGTAATTATTTGTATTAAATAATCAGCGTCTAGGTGAGAAATTGTTTAAGGCCAAATAATGTGTAAAAATACATTTTAAAAGCATTTTTTTAGACAGATATTGCAATATGAATAATAATTTTCATGGGAATGGTCATTTTCTTTCTATTTTAACATCTAATAATGATGATTTTGGGATTTTCTTTTCTTTCGTTTTTTTACCATGCATGGGAAATATAATAATATAAAATATAATAAGTCATCTATGGAAGCAACATGATGCTTGTGACATATTTAACCTTCTCTCAGTAAAACAACACCTGCAAGGATCCAGATGTTACGTTCGTTGCATTTTCAATAACATAGGATGAATTTACAATGACGCTTATATTAAAAAAAAAGAAGAAAAAAGCTCTAGCTTACATTTAATTTATTATACATTTATTATTTATTTATCCTTAACTAGTAAAATATTATGTATATATAATAAAAACTAGTCCAAATTTGGACTATTTTTTATGTTTAAACTGTAAACATGAGTCTGCTTTGCATTTTTTTTTGAATTGTTCCTCATTCAGATCCATTTATTTTGCAGCAGCGTATAATAACGCAGCTCTCGGGTTTGAAAATGCAAAAACATCCTTCCTGAAATGAATACTCAAGGACAGAACATCAGCTGATGCAGGAACAGGACTTTCTGGCCCGTACGTTCTGGAGTCCAATATCAAACAGAACCTTATTGAATGAATGAGTCGGCCCACCCGACAGTTAAGCTCCTTATTCAGTTTGATACATCCTGTTCTGTTTCAGGGACTCTTTGAACCGGAAAACATGTCTACGTCTAAAACGGGAAATGTAAAAAAAACATTTCATTTACTTTTCTGGTAGTATCACAGGTTAGAATTCTAAAGCAAGCTGTCGTCCCCGGTGCTGAGTGAATATCTCAGATTATACGTTAAAATGATGTCAGAAAAACAGAGATTTGTTCAAATAAAACTCCCCCTGATGAGTAAAATATGAACTATTAGAGTAAAATATGATTAAAAACAAGAAAGATCTCCCTGAGTCGAGTCAAACGCACCAAATTTGGACAAAATCCGTCTAAATTTGATGAAGTCATGTTAGAAAAACAGTAATTTTTTGTAAAAACAAAACAAAACTCCCCCTGGTGAGTAAAATATGAACTATCAGAGTAAAATATGATTAAAAACTAGTTGGATCTTTGAGGTGATTCATATGCACCAAATTTGGACGAGATGAAGTTACCTAATAAAAACTGTTATTTGTATAAAATTCAATAAATCAATAAAAAAGCCCCCCCTAGTGAGTTAAATATGAACTATGAGAGTATCTCCCTGAGTCACTTCAAATACACCGAATTTGGGCTAAATAGGACCAACAGTTGAGAAGATAAAGTCTAAGAACTGTAAATTCGGAGACAACGCTCCCCCTAGTGGTGGAAACATGTATCAGACCTTTCCCAGAATCAGTGCAGTGCTTCCTCGCACTACGGTCTATGTGGGCGTAACATTCGCCAATGATCCAAGACATAGTTAATCCAGTTGATTCCATAATACCCCCCACTTCTCCTGGAAGTAATAATGATAATTCATCACACATGGATCTCCAGATTAATAATAATAATAATAATACATTTAATTACCATCATGGAGGATTATCTTCTCCCACAGCCGCTGCGGCGAGAAGTAATAGTTGTTTCACTAATTCCATTTGTACCGTCAGGGATCCAACAGCTGGTGTGCAGCCATCAGCGAACACGTCAATGCATCCTCGGGGGGGGGAAACGACCATCCAGTTGGTCACTCGGTTTTGAGCAGCAGCCGATGAAACCATCTGCTCCACCCGTGTCTCCTCACAAATGTGGATGAAGCTCCTCCATGTCAGAGTCGCATCATTCCCCATTAATGTGGAGAATAGCTGCTTTATTATCCAGTTTGGGCCCCATTGCCTCATGGGAGGTCCGTCTGGTACTTCAACGGTGGCGGTGGCGGTACTGTTTGTGTGTGTGTGTGTGTGTGTGTGGGTGTGTGTGTGTGTGTGTGAGTGTGGATTCATCGGGGCGGTACCTGTCAGTCTGTCAGTGATGAGGCCGACGAGGTTTCCATCAGTAGGTCGATTCTGTCAATGAGCATTTAGTGGAGATTGAGTTTTCCCCTCTGATTGGTGAGGGGAAGCCCGGAGATGATGAGGATGATGATGATTGGCTCACAGGTAGGAGGTATAATGATTTATAGCCGGCAGGCAGGTTGGTGAAATTTTACGCCGGCGTGGGCCTGGTTTCAGAAAAAGTAAATATTCATTTTAAGTGGGAGAATCTGAATGAGTTCCTGAAGAATCGTCTGACTGCAGTGGCTCCCGGTGCCACCGCAGGATTCCTCTTTGACCCGTCAGAGTCCTGGTTTCCCACATCGGATGTTCTGGACTGTGTTTGTCTGCAGAGAGATTCCCAGAGACCAACTGGGTTCCAGTCACACACGTCCAAAGGGCTCGGGAACCACAAATATAGAAGAGTTTTAAATAGAGTAGATACTGCGTGTTCAGACTGGACATTTGTGTTTGCGTTCCCCTGGGCAGGAGTGTCTGTTCCCACGACCTGCCCTCCGTCCCCTCTTCCTTCCTTCACTCCTTCCTTCCAGCTCTCCTTCCATTCACTGGATCCACAGGCGGGTTTGGCACACTCTAAATCTGGGTTCCAACAGAACCTGAACTTGTCGTTAGTTATTCTTTCATGCTTTGTAAAAAGTTACTGCACTGACTTTATGTGCTGGAATCATTCCGACGCGCCATGATCACGTGACGGACACACGACTTAAAGACGTTATGTCTCTGAAAGGGAGGGGAGGGGCTCAGGAGGGAGGAGGGGAGGGGCTTAATGAAAGTGAGGCCAGCAACCTGACAGTCGAGCCAATCACAAGTATCTGACGCGGGTGTTTGTTTTCTCCACAAGCTGGAATTTGATATCAAGTCGTTTTAAAGTCAGTTTTTAATCATATTTTGAATTGGGAGTATTTTTTTGCTGCTGTATTAAAAAAAAAAAAAAAAAACACCATGTTTTTGCCAACGACAGAAAATATCTGAACATGTAAACATCTAGTTTTGTTTCTGGGCATTGAGGCGGCCCAATGAGCAGACCGGTTGCTTCACAGCAAGAAGGTTCTAGGGTTCGAATCCACACACTAACGGTACTCCAGTACTTCTTCCCACTATCCAACACAACATGCAGAATAAGTTCATTGGTAACTCTAATGGTTGTTTGTCTCAATGTTTGGGTAGGAGGAACCTGACAGAGTAAGATCCACATGAATGGCAGGACCCCAAGGTTCTCCAGCAGAACATGGTCCGTAAGCATCGCACTGCTTCCCTGGCTTGCCTTCTTCCCATAATGCATTCTGATTCCATTAGGGAGACTTTCTCTTTGCAGACATGTCCTCTTCCAGTCTCTTTAAAGGTCTTAATCATTCATCCAACGGTTGAAACTGACATTTTGAGCGGACGATGACCTCACGTTAAGATCGTTATGTTTTTTCAAATGATGTCACTCGAACAAAAGGTTTGATTTTTGGTGAATAGTCGACGTGAACATTATGGGTATAGACAATAAAG
>VRLP01007651.1:0-2500 GCA_009660295.1 Lophius piscatorius | reverse complement strand
AGTATTATTGAGTCTAATTCAAGTTGGTGATACTTATTAACTACATCTGATTCAGAAATGATCGTAAACATTGAGAAGTGTTTGTGTCATCGGTCTATCGGAAGTGGAAAACAAATCCGTGTTTGAGTAAAGTGAGGAACTCAAAGAATCCTCACCAGTTTTAAGCTGATAACATCTTATCTTTTTAACGTCTTCCCTCTCAGCGTGGTGTAAATACATTTCCCGCTTCAATTATAGTGAAACCGTCTGACTCATGAGACTCTGCTCTGCTGCTCGGTCCGATGGACGACAACAAAGACACTTTTCTCCACGAGGAAAAGTTCTGTCCACGCGTTAAAAACAGAACAGACGCCGTCTGATGGTCCAAGTCTTAACGTCACAGTTCTCGATGCCTAACAGTGACTTCTGTCATATAATGAGTTTTCCATCAATAAATCCACACAGTGGGTCAAACAGAGTGGATGTTACACCACCAACATGCAGGTTCTGTTGGGTTTAGGTCATGTGACTGGGTTGGCCATGGCAGAACCTTTTATTTCATGATCCCTGAACCATTCTTGGGTTGGTGCTGCTGGTGTTTGATGGAAGAAAAACAGCCCCACAGCATCAGAGATCCATCACCAGACTTCACAGTGGGTATGAGGGACTTTTCTCTATGGCTATCTTTCTTGCTAGGCCACACCCACCTTAGATGTCTGTAGATAAAAAGTTCTACTTTGGTCTCTTCTGACCTCTGACCTTGATCCAGTGAAAGTCCCAGTGGTGTTTGTCAAACTGTAGCAGCGTTAGCTTGTTAGCTTAGCTCGCCAAACCACCAGTGCGGCGTCTTCGGCTGGCCCTCACTGACCACATGTTCCTGTCAGGTTTTTCAGCTCCAAAGAAGAGTGAATATTCTGAGGGTCAACTTCAGCTGGACCGAGTCCACGTTGTAATCACGATCATTAAATCTGTAAATCGTGGTATATTTTTGTGAAAAGTGTTAAAAAAATAATCCGGTGTCACAATGTACAAAAAACGCTGCTAAAATCTTTCTGCTTTAACGCGGATCCACTCCCAGACGGGACTGGACTCTTCCCTTCTAGATGCTCAACTATTCTAACAAGTTCATTATAATCATATTTTACTTTATCCGTTATAAAAGGTTATGATTGGAAATCTTGCAAACTAAAAGAAAGTGAGAACAAAAAAAACGCACAATCTTAGCTTTCTGATTCACTCTCACATTTCCCGGTTTCTTCCCTGAACACCTGCCGGAACCGCTCAAGTTTCATGAAAACACATGTTGTGCCTCATGTGGTTCTGATTAGAATCCACTTCTTCCATCACCAAATCCATTCATGGCCCAACATCAGGACAGGAAGGAGGGAGAAGACAGGAAGTTCCTGTTTCTGACTGTGATATAGTTACAGATTTATACGTCTTATACGTCTCCTGTCAAAATGATGAAGCTTCTTGTTGTTTCCCTTTCATCATGAAGCCGAGGCCGGCGTCGGTTCCTTCAAGGATCCAGTTCTGCTCCATATTTGATGAATATCATCTCTGACTTTCCTCTGGATGTTTGTTTACAGAGCATTCATACGATACGATGGAAGAACCTCCTTGGAGTCAAACTTAGAGCGATCTTAAGACTTAGATCACCAGCGAACCAGAACTCATTTATTTGGACTTTGATGTCGTAAACAGTCTCCTCCAGAATTTTTTGGAACATTTCAAAACATTTTTGGAACATCTGAGGTCCACCAGCGTGGACCTCAGATGTTCTGGCGGGTTCAGGTCAGGTGACTGGGATGGCCGAACCTTTATTCTGTGACCTCTGAACCATTCTTGGGTTGATGTTGAGGTGATCTTCAGATCCTTGTCCTGCTTGAAGGTCCAACCACGACCCACTTTAAGGTTCCTGACAGGCTTTTAGGTCTTCATCCAGTATCTGCTGGTGTTTGATGGAGTCCATGGAACCATGTCTTTAACAAGATGTCCAGAACCTTTTGGAGAAAAACAGCCCCACAGCATCAGAGATCCACCACCAGACTTCACAGTGGGTATGAGGGGCTTTTCTCTATGGCTTTCTTTCTTGCTAGGCCACACCCATCTTAGATGTTTGTTGCCAAAAAGCTCTACTTTGGTCTCATCTGACCTCTGACCTTGTTCCAGTGAAGGTTCCAGTGGCGTTTGTCAAACTGTAGCAGCGTTAGCTTGTGTGTGGACGACAGCAGAGTTTTTTTTCTTGCTACCCTCCCAAAAAGCTGGTGTTGGTGTCGGCGCCATCTGATGGTGGTTAGGGAGACTTTCTGGCCCCAAGAATGACCTCTGACCTCACTAGCTTTGATCGTTGATCGGGGCGTCTTTAGTCAGTCCAACCATCCTCCTCACAGTGTGTGGGGTCAGTTTGCAGACACGTCCTCTTCCAGGCTGATGTCTAACATCTCCAGTCTCTTTAAACTTCTTCATTATTGATCTAACTGTTGAAACTGACATTTTGAACTGCTGAGAGATGTTCTTG
>VRLP01007650.1:0-20643 GCA_009660295.1 Lophius piscatorius | reverse complement strand
AATCTATCCATCCATTCATCCATCCATCCATCAACAATCTATCCATCCATCAAAAATCTATCCATCCATCCATCCATACACAATCTATCCATCCATCAACAATCTATCCATCCATTCATCCATCCATCAACAATCTATCCATCGGTCCATTAACGATCTATCCATCCATCCATCCATCAACAATCTGTCCATCCATCAAAAATCTATCCATCCATCCATTCATCAAAAATCTATCATCCATCCATCCATCAACAATCTATCCATCCATCAACAATCTATCCATCCATCAACAATCTATCCATCCATTTATCCATCCATCCATCCATCTACAATCTATCCATCCATCAACAATCTATCCATCCATCCATCAACAATCTATCCATTCATCCATCCATCAACAATCTATCCATCCATCCATCCATCTGTTCATCTGTCAATCCATCCATCATCAATCTTTATGATAGTGATAGTAGTAGTGAAAGTATTAGTGATAGTTAAAATCTTTAAAAATGTTTGTTTTGAAACCCCTCTTGGGTGAAGGTGAGGAGCTGAGATGTTCCTCTGGAGTGAAGGTGAGGAGCTGAGATGTTCCTCTGGAGTGAAGGAGGCGGAGCTGAGAAGTTCCTCTGGAGTGAAGGAGGCGGAGCTGAGAGGTTCCTCTGGAGTGAAGGAGGCGGAGCTGAGAGGTTCCTCTGGAGTAGTGATAGTAGTAGTTATAGTAGTAGTGATAGTTAAAATCTTTCAAAATGGTTTTGTTGAAACCCCTTTATTAAGCCATTAGTTTTACTTTCTGTTTCCTGCCTCTCTCTCCTCTTCCCAGCTCTCTCCCACTGTTTGTTTGGTTTGTTTCTCCTCCGCTCTCCTGAACTCTCTCTCCCTGTCTCTCTCTCTCTTTCAGTTCATTACCCACCCTCCCTTCCCAACGACCCCCGCGTGCTGCCTGAGCCCGTGGCCAGTCTGAGAGCCAGCCACTGCAGTCCGGTCTTTTACCTGCTGGACAACGGTAAGAGGAGCGTCTGACTGACTTCTGATTGTCTTGCTTACAATCGGGACAGTTGGGACCTGGAAGGACAGGGGACAGTGGGACCATTGTTGGGCAGGCGCTGGTTTTGATTTTGAACACGCATGAAGTCGTGCTCCAGAAGCCAGCCGATCCAGCGGGGTTACACTCACGCCTTCCTGAGCGATGACAGGATGAACTCCTGATCTTTCATTCTCATAAACGCGTCTTTATCAGTGTGTTTGACAAGAGCAGAGCGGACTCCATGTTCCTGAGGGAACCGGTCCATGCGGCATTGCAGAGAGGACAGTGTCATTTTAAAGGGTGTATTTGTGAAGAACCGGTAGGTATCACCGAGGACAGGTTTGAACAGTTTCAGCAGCGTCTTCTGAGGCGTCACCCTCATGACTCAGACAGAGACAAAGTCAAACAAATGTTCAGTCCATCAAAAATTAAGATTCCTTCAGGCTATTCGGCATACCGGAGCGCAGCAGCTGCGTTTGTCTCCATAAAACATTTAACCAAATCAGAAAAAGTTAAAGAATCCACAAGGATAACGAGATCCTGATGAAAATGGATTTGAGGGATTCGTACTTTGATCAGGTTGTCTGATCGGGTCAAACATTAAACACGTCTGTGGCTCCCTCTGAAGACTGTAGTCAATAAAAAGGTTATTTTTGAGCGTGTAACCATTATCTGTAGGACAGCTGCTCCCGTCTGCAGGTCTGTTGATCTAACCGTCTGGTCCAGACTGAAACACCTCTACCACCGGTTGACGTAAAGTTCTAAACCAGTTCTTCACCAGTACTAGCTATATTGTATAGAAAAGAAAAAGCTGATATCATGGATTTAGATTCTTTCTTCTGATTACGTCTGAGGACTAAAATCAAGAGCTGACATTTAAATCCAGAGTCTATTCTAACAAGGAAAGCAAAACATCCAACCTGAAGAAGAGCAGTCTCCGCTTGACTGATTACTTTATAATTCCAGCTGAGGCAGAAACATGAGGTTCTATTGTTGTTCCACAGTCGTAGGGATAATCTGACAGGAACGGTTGTCGAATATCATCGTGTGGAGATTACAGACAAACACATTCCGGGAAAAGCTGCTATTACAACATTCTAACGGTCAGTCGTTTCTCAACAGGAA
This sequence comes from Lophius piscatorius, assembly GCA_009660295.1. NCBI lineage: Eukaryota > Metazoa > Chordata > Actinopteri > Lophiiformes > Lophiidae > Lophius > Lophius piscatorius. The sequence continues at coordinate 18,494 of VRLP01007650.1, read as the reverse complement.
GTGATGCAATCATCATATTTAGACAAACAGTCTCCAGCGGTTCGGGGAGCGAGTAACGACCATGTTTGAGCGAGCCTCAGGTCAATCCCACAGTTACAGGAGTAGTAATAGTAGTGGTACTGGCAGTAAATATTGTAGTAGTTACAGTAGTAGTGAGAGTAGTAGTTACAGTAGTGGTGATAGTAGTAGTTACAGTATTAATGATAGTAGAAGTTAAAGTAGTGGTGATAGTAGGAGTTACAGTAGTAGTGGTAGTAGGGGTGATAGTAGTAGTTACAGTAGTAGTGATAGTAGTGGTGATAGTAGTAGTTACAGTAGTGGTGATAGTAGTAGTTACAGTAGTAGTGGTAGTAGGGGTGATAGTAGTAGTGATAGTAGTGGTGATAGTAGTAGTTACAGTAGTGGTGATAGTAGTAGTTACAGTGGTAGTGATAGTAGTGGTACTGGCAGTAAATATTGTAGTGGTTACAGTAGTAGTGATAGTAGTGGTGATAGTAGTAGTGATAGTAGTAGTTACAGTAGTGGTGATAGTAGTAGTTACAGTAGTAATGATAGTAGAAGTTACAGTAGTGGTGATAGTAGTAGTTACAGTAGTAATGATAGTTGGAGTTACAGTAGTAGTGATAGTAGGTGTGATAGTAGTAGTTACAGTAGTGGTGATAGTAGTAGTTACAGTAGTAGTGATAGTAGCGGTACTGGCAGTAAATATTGTAGTAGTTACAGTAGTACTGATAATAATAATTAGTGATAGTAGTTGTGATAGTAGTTACAGTAGTGGTGATAGTAGTAGTTACAGTAGTGGTGATAGTAGTAGATACAGTAGTAATGATAGTAGAAGTAACAGTAGTAGTGATAGTAGTAGTTACAGCAGTAGTGATAATACAAATTTATGTATACAAATTTATACACATTCACAAACATTTATACACAATTATACAGATTTATACACATTCACAAACATTTATACACAATTATACAGATTTATACACATGTATAACCATTTATACACATGTATACAAATGTATACACATGTATACACTATATACACATTTATAAACATTTAAACAAATGTATACCCATTTAAACCCATTTAAACACATATATAGAAACACACACACACACATAGAAAGAAACACACACACACACACACATACATAGAAAAACGTATAAACACCTACATACACACACATACTCACACGCACACACATTCTTGTCAAATGGGAATATTCCTTTTTTTGACTCGGAGATTCTATTCTATTAGACTGTTTGACTTAATTTCCTCTGCAGCAGAGGAAATGTGTTCTACCTCCAGACGAGCTTCAGGCTTCCTCTCCAGTCCCTCCGACCCGGTCAACCGTCTGCTTCCTCCTGCCGCTCCGGTGCTTCCGGGCCTCTAGGTACCTCTTTGGCTGAAAAAAAGAGACACGAGGTCTTGGCTGGTTCCTTTGATGTTGAAGGAACCACTTGGGATCATAAAGGGTGGGGATTCATGGTCCTGTGGTTCTCCTCAGGGTCATGAAAGCACCACCTTCTGTCCTCCAACTGTCAGGAAACCCTCTGGCACAGAAACAACAACCCGCTGCCCTCTCTGAGGGGCACTGACTCATGACATCATGCTCAACCTTCGCTATTTTCCACGCGCTACTAAATGCTTGCAAAATGTTTGATCCGGTTGTCTGGTTGTCAGGCTGTGATTCGTGTCTCACCGGTCCACCTGTTCATGTGTGCCTCCGTGTCCCACGTCCCAGGCCACAGGTCAGTGTGTCCCCAGCTGACTTTACTGCAGACGCACTTCTAAAAATCTCCACCGGGTCGGGCCCAATAATCATGAGAATCAATGTCCCTCATTCACCAATATCATCCTAAAGGGCATCAGACTGCAGGTCCATGTGCGTAAATACACACACACATACTCACACAAACCCACACACACCAAACATACACAAACACACACAAGATCTTGTAAATAACACTTAGGGGTGACTGGGTAAAAAGACCAACAATGTGAGGACCCAGCGCTACCTAACGTACAGACATGAACATAGTCATCTTTTGTTCTGTGTGCTACTACTTTGCTATACACTGCCTTACATTGGGCTCATCACACAATTTTAGAGAAAAAGTTTTCGACCTGCACATTTTTTCCTTTTTTTTTGGTCAACCTATTTCAGTGGTAAAACTAATCACATTTGATTTGATATATGTTTTATGAGATAGGTGTAACATAATTCAGATTATTCTCCTCAGATATCACCTAATTATTTGCCTAACACTCAGTAGTGGTCAACTAGAACACAATTGGTACTGGGATAACCGGTCTAGAAGTTGTAGTCTAACCGGCCTGGTACTGGGATCACTGGTCCTGATGATGGCCTGGTACAAAGACAGAGCATGCATTTCGTCCGGAATCAGGCTCTGGTGTCGCTGTGGTACCAGTTTGCATGATTTGAGGTCATAGTTTTTACACCTGTGTTTTTCATTTCTTGACTCAAAAAACAGCTTTTTGTTTCTATGATTTGTCCGTTTTCATTTCTTTGAGGGGATTAACCGCTGCTTTGTTTCCTACTCTTTTGTTTCAGTAAAGGGGCCCGGCAGAAAGTTAAGTCTGCCAACAGATCTTAAGACTGATCTTGGTACGGTAGGCGAAAGCCAGCAGTTTTTCTTTCAATCATTTTCTTTCTGCTTTTTCTCACCTTTCTAGGCTTTTATGTTTCATGACAAGTCCCATTAGACCCTGCACTCTGTCCATGGTGACCCGTCGTGTTTGGATTTAATTTCAATTCCGTTTCCTTTTTTCTCATACATTTTGCAAGTGTTTCTAAAGGGGATTTGCAGCACATGCACATATTTAAATTTGAGGTTTCTTATGACTTTATCATGAGTGGACCATCCTCTGATCCACCTCTCATTCTAACTGTACCATCTCTCTCAAACAGTCTTCTCTATATGGACCATCTGAACATCTCACCCTCAGGTCTCACACATGCTTCAAACTGTCTGCTGCTCTGACAAACAATGTGATGCTTATTCCACTGACCTCCTCATCCGATAACCTCTCTTTACCTGACAGGTCATCCAACCCGACACGCCCACAATCAGGCTTCTAACTAGTTTTTACAGTTTTTTACAGTGCCCAAAGTTAGATTTTAATATGAATTTAAGTCACAGATAAGGTTTTAGGGTGTGCATGTCGCTCCCTCTAGCGGACATAGGTGGTATTTAGCAGCCAAAATCCCTCTCTGGGGTCAAAACCCCACTTTTGTTTTCTCCAGCTGGTCCAAATGGAAAGTCGTCCTGTCCCACAGAATTTGTGTAGAAGAACATGAACTTTGTGGTATTTCTATCAAATGAGATGCAGTAGTTATCAAAGAGTTTCTGAGCAATTCATTGATTGTTTAGTTTCATGTTGCTGTAATATAATGATGTCAGAGCCTTTGATATAAAAACATCAGCTGAGGAGATAAATATTAGTGTTTTAGTGTTTAATCACAAATTACTCACACATAGTAACGGATTACTCACACATAGTATAAGATTACCCACACATACACATAGTAACATATTACTCACACATGGTAACGGGTACAATCTTACTGACACTGAAAACAAATGATTCACTGAAAACAAATTATTTCAATTCTTACCTGTCCGTAGACACTAAGGTACGGACAGGTAAGACAGGTTGGTGTGTGCATGTGTGTGTGTGTCTGTGTATTTGGTCACTGTTGGTGCCACCAGAGTTTTTCATCTTCACTTTGAAATCCAATTATTTGTGGCTCTTCTTGCAGAAGAAGAGCCACAAATAATGCCTTGAGTATAAAAAGCTTACATTTTATACTCAAGGAACAAAGTCCACAGATTTTACTAATAATGGCATATTATTATTATTATTAATATCAGACTACTAAGAATTTATGGTTGGTTTATAACTAGTTTAATAAGTATGTTGTGAACACTCTTAAAGTCATTGAAAGAGTAGCTATAACTCATTATATTAACCATTATAAAGTTGACAGTGACACGTTGCTTACCAAACTGTGAAATTGTATTGGTTTTTGAAATATTATTTATATCCCCAAAAACTCATGGATATTATGGAATCGTCATCGCAGTGTCTGTATCTGCAGTTTCTTTGTATTACGCGGTAACTCATAAACTCTTTCATGGATCATTTTCAAACTTGATCCCCTCAAAGACCTTAGTGCGAGGAAGAACTGGGGAGATTTTGGGAAAGGTTGGTTGCATAGTTCTGACACTAATTGAAGTTTTTCTCCAAGAGTGTGGGTTATTATTTCTCAACTGTTTAAGTCCAAATTTACCTCATACGAAACCGCCTCAAGGAGATCTATTAAGTATATATTATTTCACTATAATTGTTCATGTTCTATTCAGTAGGTGGAGCTTTTTGTGAAAAAACACAGTTGGGTAGCTTCCCAACCATATGTTAACCCATGTCCAATATATATATTAGACATGTGGTTGGATAGTTACTCATACATAGTAACAGATTGTCCAACCCTATGTCCAATTGTGTCCAAATGGGCTCGTATGAATTGACATGAGGAAATCTGTCTTGTGTTATTCCTGAGCTCAGAAAAACTAGTTAACTTTATTTATATGGGATCTGATCCTAGAGCAGACTGATGACTTCATAGAAATAAGTAGGTTGAGTCAATATTGACTGTTTGAGATTATAAACGAGTCACAGTCTTTAATGTGACTCGTCTGGGTGTTCAGTCAGGGGGATTACTGGTACAACACAGGAGGTTGGGGTTTATAAATTTATAAATCCTTCATCGGAGTAGTCTTACCTTTTATTATTATTATTATTTTTGTTATTATTATTATTATTATTATTCAAGAGAGAGATTAAGAGGGGGAAAACAATTAGTTTTGTCACACCAAATGCTTTTACTGCCACAGGGATGCAATTAGCTTCAATTACCTGTCAATCACACTGAAGCTGCTGTTTTATTTATTTGCTTCTCTAGACATGAAAACAAGCAGTTTCACTTTTAGCCATCATGAAGCTCTTAATTACAGCCATCACTACAGCTTTAATCTCTGTGGACTAAAGTACAACCAAAAAATCTCTTCTCCCCTGAGCAATGTTAACCTCTAAACAAATATTTTGTCCACAACGACCAAGCAATCGAAATTAGGTGAAGGGCAAGCGTCCGACCGAGTCTGGGGCCGGGACTCTGTTGGAAGCTTGCTCTGAAAATAAATAGTAAATAATGTTACTTTCTAATCATTTAACCCTCTACAGCATAGTGTTTTCATATGGCAAGAGTAATTATACCTCAGTTTTACTAAAATGCTGTCATGTGTAATCCATGTTTTACTGTTAGTGTCAAAAAAATTTTGACTTTTAAAATAAATTAGTTTTGGATTAAGAAAACTCTGTCAATAGGTCTTATTACAGGTTAATACCACCTTGTAAATAAAAATTGAAATTATATTAATCCGGTTATATATTGAATTACATCTTTCTTCAAGTATAATTTGGATTTATTTGTCTTGATTTCAATAAAATTATGTTTTTGGAATGATGCACAGAATAATTTGTTAAGTGGCACGATGAAACTGCACAGGTGATTTTCCCCTGCATCTCTCTCAACCCAGCTCATCCTCCAAACCTCTCTCAGGCCCTCGGTCACCCCCCACCCCTCTCACCCCAATTTTTCTCTAGGACAATCTGATTTTCTAAACCAGCATGCTGCTTTTCTGCTGCCCAAATATTCATCTTCACAGCTTCTAGAGGAGCGACCTGCAGCCAGTGGTGGTCCAAGTATTCAGGCCATTCCCTTAAGCAAAAGTATTCATACTGTACTTTTAAACTACTCCACTGCAACCAAAGGGTGTGCATATCGATACCGTACTTAGGTAAAAGTATCATCAGCAAAATGTACTAAGAATCAGAGTAAAAGTACTGACTGTGAACTGAGTACTATCATACAGGATGTTTATGGATTTGTATTCCTGCTATGAGTGTTAAAGGTTGATGGTGGTAGACAGTAACTGAGTACATCTACTCCTATCCTCTACTACAATCTTGAGGCCATTTCATAGAGTAGGATGTTTTTTGTTTTAATGTTTCTGCTACATTAATACATAAATCTATGTTACTGCTGTAGATGAAAAGGTTGAAGTAACTTTATGCTGCAGAGTAGTTTCATCTATAAGATCTTCAGAGCTAATATCTATAAAAAGTAAATTGTTAATTTGGTGGAAGATTCACAAAACATTAAAGATTGTAATCTGAAATGTAACTAGTAACTACAGCTGTCAGATCAATGTAGTGGAGTGCAAATATGGAAATACTTGAGTAAAAGTACTTAGTTACTGTCACTACACACCTACACTCAACAGTTCCACTCTACACACTGGCTGAGGGAAGTAACTGTTGCCTAGAATCTTACCAAACTGCGATTCTCCTCATGTGACCGCTTCCAAATCAAAGCGGCTTCTTGTTGCTCACTGGTTGACCTTTTACAATTCTGTGAGGATTCATTGGTTGACCTTTGATGACCTGTGAGGATGGATATTGCAGCAGGGAGTTAGAATATGTTTGATGCCCTCTTTATTTTATTCACTAACGATTTGCCGTTGTTACAGATCATGTGAATGGACATTGTACTAGCCCTAACTCCCAGTCCTGCTCGGTGGGGAAGCCTCGCGCCCCAACTGGCCCCGAGGGGCAACGGTTAACCCGCAGAGGCCCCACCCGACCGCCCTTCCGCAAGGCCCAGTCTGCTGCTTGCATGGAGATCTCTTTGCCTGTGTCCCAGACTGAAGGTGTGTGCTTGTCTCCCCAACCCTAACATGTCTAACGCCCACACCACCACCACCACCACCCCCACTAATGTGCATGCCATCCTCGTAATCCGGGGTGAGCAGGTTGAGGCCTCGTACCTGATTAGCACGTGATCATGCAAGGCTGCAGCATAGAAACGCACAGAGAAGGTCTGCAGATCACTGGCATCTTTAATAATTCATTATTTGAATGAAAGATCTGGATATAACTGAAGACATTTTTAATTTGGACATAGAATCTGTGACAACAGGAAGGAGAGCGCTGTCAGAATGGAGGTTTGGGCTTATTGAATTCTCAATTTTGAACATCTTTCAAAACATAAATCCTCATTGGAGATAATTTCCATTCACACCCGATTTGCATATAAGATCTTCGGGTCTGAGCTCTGATGAAGATGATTGATGAAGATGCGGTTTGAGTGGGTAGAACGGAGGGGTGGTGTTGAGGTCAGTGGGGGGGAGGAGGAGACAGTTTGAGTGGGTAGAACGGATAATAGGGGAGATAGTAAGGCGATAATAAGGAGACAGTAAGAAGATAAGGGGATGATAAGGAGACAAAAAGAAGATAAGGAGATAATAAGGAGTCAATAAGGAGATAATAAGGAGTCAATAGGGAGATAATGAGACAATAAGGAAATATAAGGAGACAATAAGGCGATAGTAAGGAATAATAAGGAGACAATAAGGACCCGATAAGGCGATAATAAGGAGATAATAAGGAAACAATGAGACAATAAGGAGACAATAGGGATAGAATAAGGCAATAATAAGGAGATAATAAGGAGACAATAAGGCGATAATAAGGAGATAATAACAAGATAATATGGAGAACAGATCTACTGCAGATGAACTTCTGCATCTTTGAGTCGTTGTCTTTTGCAGTTAGCTGTTCTCCTTGTAGGATCACTGAAAGCACATTTACTCCTCTTTAACACCTCAGTTCCTTTCGGATTTACTTTAAAGCAGGACTCGTTTAAAGTAATGGAACAGAGAGAAAAATGATTTATTCATTCATTCTCAGCGGATGATTTTCATATTCTCTGTTTCTTACCGGTGCGGATTATGAGGTTCTCCGGGTCACCACAGCAGAGAAGCAGCAGGATCAATGCAGTAATTAAAGGTCAACAAGCTGACCTTTAATTACCGAGGCCGATGTTAATAAGGTGTGTGAGGAGAAAGGAGGAAATCCTGGTTCAGTGCAGAGCAAACGTCTCCATACCTCCTGTCAGCAGCACTCCTCAAACATTCATCCCACTCTGCAGCCAGAACATTACGACTTGTGCCTTCAAGAACAGCTGAATAAAAAGATCAGATAGGCGTTTCTTTCAAATATTAATACGGATATTTCATGTATTAAGTTAATAAAAAGATCAGATAGGCGTTTCTTTCAAATATTAATACGTATATTTCATGTATTAAGTTAATAAAAAGATCAGATAGGTGTTTCCTTCAAATATTAATACGTATATTTCATGTATTAAGTTAATAAAACACTACACAAAAATAGAACAAAACTCATAGATCTAAGTTGTTTTATGTCAGATTATTTACAGTATGTTATCAGAGCTGGTTTAACGTGATATACCAGATGTTCTTAGCACCTCAGGATTGTAAAACAAAACTTATATTTAGAGACTTAAAACAAGCTGAAAATAAACCTTTGAAGAGTTCAAAGGAACGTTTCGTAGCATCTTCACTCCAGCCACTACTACTTTTCACCTAATCTTAGGTCAAACCAGGCCAACCTGTTCCCCGGCATCCTCACTCCAGCATGAATTTAGTGTGTGCTTGAAACAATTTCTCCACACTCAGCTGCTTCTCTCTCTCTCTCTCCCTCTCTCCCTCTCTCTGGTACTTCTGTCGTCTGGTTTTCTTTCTGGCTGGTTCCTGCTCCTGTGTGTCTGTTTCTCTGCGGGGGGGGGGTCTTTTTATGTCATTATGGGGTTGATGTTGTGGGCCCTGAGTAGGTTATGCATCCAGGAGGGCTATGCTTCAGCAGTTACATGGAGTCACAATGTACTCCCACGATGAGCACCACACCAGCGCCCCCTACTGCTGGAGTGAAAGAGGTAAGGGGGGCTTCGGCCAAAAAATGCATCAACCGCTGTCCTGCTGGTTCTTCTACACGTCCGTCCGTCCGTCCGTCCATCAGTATGTCAGTGCGTGCTGTGGCCGTACTTCGTCTCAGACATGCCAGAAACTGAACCTCTTAAGCTGACATGTAGGAGTGATGTCATCGCTCAAGTAGCTGACGTCATAACACAGAAGTGAGGTACCCCCCCCACCACCACCACCACACCCCAACCCCCGCCCGCCCCAGTCTGAACGTAGCAGTCAGAGTTAAAGGCAACTCTCTGTCAGTGTGTGTCTGTCACCCCCTTTCCACCAAGCTGGTTCCAGGGCCAGTTTGGAGCCAGAAACTGACTTAGCCAGACGTTAACAAACAGACGTTACGTAATGACGTCGTACGGTGATGTAGCGGCGTGGCTCTGACTTAGCTCCTTGCCATTGGAAAAGCAAACAGGTTCTTAGGAGGTGCCCGATCTGAACAAACTAAGCACTGGCACTAGCACCAGGTTCTTTTTTGTGGAAACGGGTTATGTCTGTGTGCACATTTGTGTGCATGTGTGTAGGTGGGCAGGTTTGGTGTAACAGTGTGTTTCTGTCCACTTGTTCTCTGTAATTATCACTTGTCTTAACTTGTCTTGTTTCATGTCTTTTCTAATCCAGTATTTTCCATCACATAAAATCTGCAGCCACGAGAATATTTGTTATCTCTGCTCCTCACATTCTCCTTCACTCTCATCTCTCATTCTCCCTCCTCTCTCCTTCAGTCTCCTTCACATGGAGAATCAAACCCCCACATTCCAGACAGCACCCATGGGTGGGCATCAATAACAACAGGATCAACTCAGCAATATTACATTGAGTTTACATTTCTATGACCCTCAGCTCCAGGATTTCAAAAAGCAGCATAAGTCCCCGTGGGTTTTTCTGACCACCATATTTTAAGCACGGACTGAGTCATCTCACCAGGCGAGAGGGTTAGGTCCTGCTGGTCCTTCAAAAAAACCAGATGGCATTAGGATGAGCACCAGAGATTGATGGGCTCTAAACAGACTTTTTAAAACAGCTTTTGAATATGCTTGGCCCTGACCTTCATAGTGTCTTCCTGGAATGTACTCAAACAAGATCTCTCCCTGTCTCCTGTCAGCGAGCAATGTTCTCGCTGCTGCCAAAAAAAGGGGATCTGGCTCTACTGAAGAACTGGATGCCAGACGCACTCCTCTGCACCTACTATACGGTGCTTTCTAAAGCCTTGGCAAAAAGTCAGAGGGACATCCAGGAGATCATCATTCATACCGACCAAACTTATTGTGTGCCCGACAGGACAATTATGGACAATATTTTTCTTATTCATGATGTGATTTCAAAAACATAAAATGTTAATGTTAGCATTGTTTTCTGTCAACCAAGAGAAAGCGTTGGACAGTGTGGATCACACATTTGGTATTGGTGATGGTTTTCTTTCTTGGGTAAGGTTATTATATGAAGGTGCACAGAGTATGGTAGAAATAGAAGGATTAGGCAGACTTTCCCTATTTCAGGCCAACTTTACAGCATTGCCATTGAACCCTTGCTGTGTAGGCTGAGGGAGCGGCTCAGGGGTCTCTCACTGCCTGGGTGTATTATTAGTGATCGTGCCATTACTTCAGCGTCAGCGTCTGCTGACGATGTAAATACTTTTGTCACAAACCAGAGAGATGTCCAGTGCTTGAAGGAAACCCTGGGTTTATATGAAAAAAGCCTCCTCTGCACGGTTGAACTGGGCTAAAAGAAAAGCTCTCCTACTGGGTCAGTGGAGGGATAAGGCAGTGCTCAGGCTGCCTGGAGGACTTGAGTTGGGGAAAGTTGGACTGAAGGTCCTGAGAGTGTTTTTGGGCACTGAGGCGTTTAAGGCCAAGAACTGGGAGGGCGTTAAAGAGAAGGTGTGTGCGAGGTTCTCTAAATGAAAATGGTTGCTACCCCAGTTTAGAGAAACACCATTTGTATGTAGATGGTGCGACTTGAACATATCATCAGTGATGAACCCAGGGTCATCAGGTTTTTCGGGTCCTTGATCATAAGACACCCTCACTGGGCATCCCCGGCTTGTGTCCAAGCGGCAAGCTACACCATGGATCGCCCCTCTTGATCCACACCTCTTAAAGCTTTTCTGCTGCTTCAGTGATTTTGCTTGTGGCTTTTCTTTCCTGAAACCCTCTGATGCCAAGGAACCTGGGTGCCCTGTGTAGAGACTGCCCTGGAAACCCCCTGCAGCCCATTAGGCTAATAAACCAGGTGGTGGTGGAGGTTTGCGCTGCCCTGCCACAACATCTGAGGACCTTTTGAGTGAGCAGAACTCTGAATGAACAATGGAGTGAGGGGTGTGAGTACAGCTTCCCCTCTCCATTCATAACCCCAGTCCTGGGGGAATGACAGGAAGCAGAAAGACAACTGCTCTCTCTCACAACCCCTCCCCAGGAGTAATTTCAATCCATAAATAAAAAAGCCATCTACCATATTTGTGTAAAAGTTCTCAACCTGCGGTCTCTGGTTGGGCTAAGAGAGTCGAAGTGGACTGAGTTTTTTGGTCCAGACTTTTCCCCAAAAGGCAGTTGGCGGTCCCTGTACAAGATGCCCGTTGAGAAACGGACAGCAGACCTCCAGTGGAGGATTGTACATGGGGCAATAGCCACAAAAAGATACAGAACACACCTGGATCCAAGGGTGGGGGATGAATGTGTTTTCTGCCATCAGCCTGAAACGTTGGAACATTTATTTGTGCAGTTTCCCCGTTTGTCCTCACTGTTTGGACTTCCAAAAGATGGTTTCAAGCCCTTGGGGAGTTTTTTTTCTTTTCAGTTATTCATATTTGGCCCAAAATATTTTGCAAAGAAAATATCTGTGCACACACTGGTCAACTTTTTATCAGGCTCCGTGAAGTTGTCCATTTGGCCGACACGCAAGAACCAGACCCAGAATGCTGGCAGTGTGGAACCAGTGATGGTTCTGGAAAAACTTTTGAAGGCCAGATTGAAAGTGGAACACATGCAGGGATTTAACCCCATGTTGGCTGTAGGGGGCGTTTTGTGCTCTGTGGGGGATGATCGGGAATTGATACTAAACTATTGAGAGTTTTTGTTTTTGCTTAATGTGTCAGGTGATGAAGTGACTTTTAGATTTAGTTTACATTGCCTAATAAAGAGATTTGAACATTTCTTCACTCTCCTTCACCCTCCCTCTAGTTCCTTCTCTGTCCTTAACTTTCCTTCACTCTCCCTCTCTCCCTCTCTCTCGCTTTATTTAATCTAGATTAATGTCTATTTAACTCCTTCTCTCATTCACCACTCGTTCTTCTTTCTGCTCCCCATTGCTGTTACCCTCCCCTCCTGGAATCCGCTTTCTGTTTCCATTTCTTTCTGTTTCCATTTCTCCTCCTCTTCCTGCTCCTGTCTGATGGTCTCCTCTTTCCTCCTGCTCTTTTGCCACTTTGATATTTTGCTGGATGCTCATCTAGAGAGCCGTGAGAACTCCTTCAGCCATTCACGCAGCTCCAGCGTGTCCAGCATCGACCGGGACACCAAGGAGGCCGTCACCGCTCTTCACTTCGGAGAGTCATACGGGCGTAAGTGTGATGCCGGGCCCACCCCATGTCTGTGGGTGGGTACCAGCTTAGGTGTTGTCCTGGTCATCCCCATGTCCATCCCCGCTGACCAGGAGGAGAGGATGGAGGAACCTGTGACCATCGGCCCCAGTGGTAAGTTCAGCACCCAGGTCTCATTAAAGTCTCCGTCACCTCACTGCAGAAAGGGAGAGTCAAGAAAGTAATACCCACTGTCCATGGGTTTACATGGACAGCGTAATTCCCATTAGATTCGGAAAAGACGTCTACTCAGAAAGAAAATGCTGCATATAAACACTGTTTCACATAAACGCTGTTTCACTTAAACGCTGTTTCACGTAAACGCTGTTTCACGTAAACGCTGTTTCACGTAAACGCTGTTTCATGTTTCATGTAAACACTGTTTCATGTAAAAACTGTTTAATGTAAACACTGTTTCATGTAAAAGCTGTTTCATGTAAACACTGTTTCTGTTTGAGTTGTATCTGTTCATGTCCAGCATCGTGACGTAATGCTCCGCGGAGTTTTTTCAGCGATGTAACGCATTTTGAATACGGCGACTTAAAAACAGTGCCTGTCTACATCTGAAATGGATTTATTCATCGTAACTTTGAAATATTTTAACATATTTGGACGTTTAGATGGGCGAAAAGTCACTTCCTTTCCATGCCCGCTTTGTCGTATTTTTCTTCTGGATGCATGTTGGCGGTTGGCGCCCAACTCATTGAAGCATTAGCACTACCTTATGAACGGGAGTATGGCTCATCGCGTGTCTGAAAGTGTTTCCGATTAGATGAATTGATGCCTGTAAACACTGGGTCGAAAAAGATCACAGTAATTCAGAAAGGTTTAATTCCGAAAGGAGATAGGTGTCCCGTGCAAACCCGCCTATTGAGCTGGTCTGAACCAGGAACAAGGTGGTGGTAGTGGTGCTGGATGATTTGCAGAATATCCCAGCAGAGGAAAAATATTTTATTCCTGAATCTAAGAGGAAGGAAATTCTAATTAAAGACATTAATGTTGGAGCTTTAATGGAACCTTGATTCATGTTTGATCCCTCAGTTTCATGCTTCGTGTCTAGAGGGCGCTGTGTGCGTCTGGATTGTTGTCCGATGGTGGAGCTCTCTCAGCAAATGACTGCCGCCTCCTTATATGTGGTTGAAGCAGCAGTTTGAGCCGTCAAGGAGGCCCTCAATACTCCAGAAGCGTTAGCTTTCATCTGCACCGCTCAGAACCTCCTCTGTCATGTTATGTTGATGCAACATGGGGCTTTGGAGCAGGCAGGTAATTTATCATCTGTCCCTGCCGATTCACGCTGAAGGCTTCTAGAGCTTAATTTGTTTCAATGACAGGGGAATTAGTTGTCATAGAGAAAGCATTTGTTATTCATGATCCTGAATTTGACTTCACTCTCAGTCAGAAAGCAGGATGGATTGTAAAGCCTTGTTGTGATTCAACCAATCTGAGCCTTTCAGACTCAACTCAGTGGAAAGTTGCTATGTGAGGTGGAGGACCTCAGTCAGACGTCAAACAGCTGTAGTTCTCGTGAGACTGAATGTAGAAGAAGCAAAGTGATGAGAGGATGAAGACTCAGCTCCATGGAGACATTCTTGAACAACAGAATGGAGATCAGTTCTGTGCTCAGGAGGTTCCTGAGGTTTTTATCCGCACGGAAGATTTTCTCTCATCCACTGCAGTTTGTATTTGACAAAAACATGTCAGCAAACTCCATAAAAAATTTTTGCACTGAATAGCACAAAATATTTCATCTTGTATAAAAGGTTTTTAACTCAAAGTACGTGAATCTTCATGTGATTAAAATTAATTTTGTTTTGTTGGTTCAGTCATCTTATATTCAGAATATAACTATAATACATATTTACAATATAAATACTGCTAATTTCTATTGTTTCTGTAAGCCCCGCCCACCATGCTGTTTGTGTCCGCTACCCTCCAAAAAATATAGAGAAATTCGGTCTTGAAACCCTCAAAGATAGCTGTACAAATGACTCTCCAGAAAATCCTATGGGAATTAAACCTTTTTTTTGTGGTTTGTGGGAATTTTTTCCATAGTTTCTCTCAGGGTTTCCTTCAAGCACTGGACATCTCAGTATACAGTAGATGTATAAAACCTCTCAAATTATATTTACTCTCCTCCACTGAAAGAAACTCCAGAGGGGTCATTTTCATTAATTAATAATAAACCAAATCATTCATTTTCATATCATGTGACTTCAGAAAAAGTCGTATAGTGTGGTCATAATATTATGGGTCGTTTCCACCCCAGAACTATTGAATCTGTTGCTATTTTAAGGTTTTTTTGTAAAATTAATTATGTACGACGTCATTAATGTTGACTTTGATAGATCAGGACGTTAACCAAAATGAGGAATTTCACCTGAGTGAGGAAATTCACTGCAGTTAGGACATTCAACACAGTGAGGAACGTTCACCACTCTGAGGACATGCACCCCAATGAAGCGTTTGCCACAGTGAGGACGTTCACCACCGTGAAGAGTTCATCACAGTGAGGACGTTCTCCATGGTGCGGCCGTGCCCAACAGTGAAGAGTTCAACACAGTGAGGAATTTCACCACCGTGAAAAGTTTATTACAGTGAGTACATTAACCACAGTGAGGAACATTCACCAAAGTGAGAACGTTCACCACATTGAGCACTTTCACCACAGTTGAGGACGTCCACCACAGTGAAGAGATAACCATAGTGAGGATGATCACCACAGTGAGGACGTAGACCACAGTGAGGATGGTCACCAAAGTGGGGACGCTTCTCACCATGAGGATGTTCAGCAGAGTTAAGAGTTCACCAAAGTGAGGACGTTCACCATAGTGTGGCCGTGCCCCACAGTAAGGACTTTCACCACATTGAAGAGAACCATATTGAGGATGATCACCACAGTGAGGACGTAGACCACAGTGAGGATGTTTACCATAGTGCGGCCATTCCTCACAGTAAGGAGGTTCACCACAGTGAGGACGTTCACCACAGTGAGGACGTTCACCACAGTGAGGATGTTCACCACAGTGGGGACGCTTCTCACCATGAGGATGTTCAGCAGAGTTAAGAGTTCAACACAATGAGGACGATCAACAAAGTTTAGAATTCACCAGGGTGCGGAAGTTAGGACAATCCACACATTGAGGAACATTCACCACTGTGAGGAAATTCCCCACAGTGAAGAGCTCATCACAATGAGGACGTTCGAAACCGTGAGGAAGTTCAACAAATTTAAGAGTTCACCACAGTGAGGACATTCACAACAGTAAGGATGTTGACAATTGGGAAGTGTTCACCACAGTGAGGCTGTTCATCACAGTGAAGAATTCACCAGGGTGAGGACGTTCACCGCAGTGAGCACGTTCACCACAGGTGAGGACGTCCACTCCAGTGAAGCATTCACCACCGCGAGGACGTTCACCATAGTGTGGTCGTTCCCCACAGTGAAGAGTTCACCACAGTGCGGCCCTTCCCCACAGTGAAAAGTTCACCTCATGAGGATGTTCACCAAATTGAAGAGTTCAACAAAGCGAAGAGTTCACCACAGTGAGATCCTTCACCATAGTGCGGCCGTTCCCCACAGTGAATAGTTCACCACAGTGAGGAGGTTCACCACAGTGAAGGGATCCCCACAGTGAAAAGTTCAACACAGTGGGGACGTTCGCCACCATGAGGACGTTCAGCTGAGTTAAGAGTACACCACAGTAAGGACGTTCACCACAGTGAAGAGTTCAACACAATGGGGACGATCAACAATGTTTAGAATTAAAGTGAGGAAGTTCACTGCGGTTTAGACGTTCACCTTAGTTAGGACAGTCAACACAGTGAGCACATTCACCACAGGTGAGGACGTCGACCCCAGTGAAGCGTTCGCCAGAGTGAGGACGTTCACCAGAGTGAGGATGTTCCCCACCGTGAAGAGTTCATCCCAGTGAGGACATTAACCACAGCGTTCAACACAGCGTTTACCATGGTGAAGAGCTAACCATAGTGAGGATGATAACCCCAGTTAGGACGTAGACCACAGTGAGGATGTTCAACAAAGTGAAGAGTTCACCAAAGCGAAGAGTTCAACAGAACAAGGACATTCCCCACTGTTAAGGTTCATCACAGTGGCGACGTTCGCCATTGTTGGGATATTCAGCAAAGTGAAGAGTTCACCACAGTTAGGACATTAACCACAGTGAAGAGTTCAACACAATGAGGATGTTCACCAAAGTTTAGAATTCACCAGAGTGAGGAAGTTCACTGCAGTTTAGACATTCACCGCAGTTAGGACATTCAACACAGTGAGAAACATTCACCACTGTGAGGAAGTGCACCACAGTGAGCACGTTCACCACAGGTGGGGATATCCGACCAAGTGAAGCGTTCACCACAGTGAGGAGGTTCACCAATGTGAAGAGTTCACCAAAGTGAAGTGTTCACCACAGGTGAGGACGGCCACCCAGTGAAGCGTTAACCACAGTCAGGATGTTCACCAGCTAGGAAATTCACCACCGTGAAGAGTTTATTACAGTGAGTACATTAAACACAATGAGCATGTTCACCACAGGTGGCGACGTCCACCACAGTGAAGCGTTTACCACAGTGAAGAGTTCATCACAGTGAGGACTTTCACCACAGTGAAGAGTTCACCACAGTAAGGATGTTAACCACAGTAAAGAGTTAACCATAGTGAGAAGGAACACCACAGTGAGGACGTTCACCATATTGCGGACGTTCCCCACAGTGACGAGTTCAACACAGTGATGAGGTTCACCACAGTGAGGACATTAACCACAGAGAGGAATGTTTACCACAGTTGGAATGTTCACCATAGTGAGGAGGTTCACCACGGTGAAGAGTTCACCAGCAGGAGGACATCCACCACAGTGAAGAGTTTACCAAAGTGAAACTATTCAGCAAAGTGAGGAAGTTCACCAGAGGGAGCATATTCACCACAGGTGTGGAAGTCTACCACATTGAAGCATTAAACACAGTGAGGACGTTCACCACTGTTGGGATTTTCACGACAGTGAGGAGGTTCACCAATGTGCAGAGTTCACCAAAGTGAAGTGTTCACCACAGTGAGGAAGTTCACCATAGTGAGGACGTTCACCACAGTTGGCACATTCCCCACAGTGAAGCATTCACCACAGTGGGGGCATTCACCACAGTGATGACGTCCATCACAGTGAAGATTTCATCTCAGTGGGGACATTCGCCACCGTGAGGATGTTAAAGTGAAGAATTCACCACAGCAAGGACGTTCACCACAGTGAAGAGTTCACCATAGTGAAGATGTTAACCAGAGTGAGGAGGTCTACCACTTTGGGGAAGTTCACCACAGTTAGGACCTACACCACGATGAGCACGTTAACCACAGGTGAGGACAACAACCATAGTGAGGATGTTCACCAAAGTTAAGAGTTCTCCAAAGCAAAGAGTTCACTACAGAGTGGAATGTTCAGCACAGTTGGGATATTAACCACAGTGAGGAGGTTCACCACAGTGCAAAGTTCACCAGCAGGAGGACATTCACCACAGTGAAGTGTTCACCAAAGTGAGGATGTTCACCAAAGTGAGGATGTTCACCAAAGTGAGGATGTACACCAGAGTGGGCACGTTCACCACTGGTGAGGACGTCACCACAGTGAAGCGTTCACCACAGTGAGGACGTTCCCCACAGTGAAGAGTTCATCACAGTGGGGACGTTCGCCACAGTGAGGACATTAACAAGAGTGAGGATGTTCCCCTCAGTGAAGCGTTCACCACAGTGGGGATATTAACCACAGTGAGGACGTTCACAACTGTGAAGAGTTCATCATAGTGGGGACATTCGCCACAGTGAGGACATTAACAAGAGTGAGGGTGTTCACCACAATGAGGACGTTTACCACAGGCGAGGACGTCCACCACTGTGAACAGTTCACCACAGTGAGGACATTCCCCACAGTGAAGAGTTCATCACAGTGGGGACGTTCGCCACCGTGAGGATGTTCATTCAAGGTGA